>JAAAKO020042926.1:0-11930 GCA_010015015.2 Bolitophila cinerea
ATTTCGGTACAGACAGAAAATTTTCCAATTAGCGTCGGTCCTATTAGAACACCAAGCTCTAAAAGCGCAGTCTCTGATGAGCGATATTGATCTTGCCACGTTTTCATTATACCATAGATTATGGGTATCTATGCTTTTGACTTTTTTCTTAGGAACATGTTTTTTAAAAGGATCATCAATAAATCTGCCAAAAATGCTCAATTGAATATTTGCATTTGCGGAATCGAGGTCAATTGGTACTGAGGCATCTAGATTTAACGAATCAAGATCAACTGCTCGATCCAAAACGTTTCGGCGAATTCGTTAATTTTTATATCCACAGAAATATAAATAAACGCATGATGGAAGATGCCAGGAATCCAGAATTAGTTGCTAAATCTAATCAAGCTCTTTTCAAGCTCTGTGCAACATCAAAATGAGTGGGAGATGCTCCATTAGAATGTCATTCAAGATTAGTGCTTGAGCAAAATGCTTGGATAGCCTTTTCCTCCGCGACATTGTAAATATTAAGATTGAAGTCTTCCATAATTATAATATTTTCAGAACTACTTCAAACTGTAGATAAAAATACTTATATTTCGGTTATTTTTTTACTATTTGGTGGTCGGTAAACTACACCAACTAGAATGTTTGTGTTCATGAGCACAATCTCAACAAAACCGTATTCAATGGAATTTAAAGATTTAGCAATAAGTTTAGCTTTTATATTTTTTTAAATATAAAGTGTCACGCCAGACGCTACCAGCGTTATTACTACGGTCATAATGCCTGGATCACACTGCTGCCGACTTGTGCTTCCGACTGCTGCCGACACTTTCTAGTAATGCGTACTTCAACTTATTTAGTAATAATATTGGTTCAGACGATCGTGACGTCCAGTGTCTATGGAAGTTATTAAAAATGAATGCTTTATATGTGAGCCGTTAATGTGTTCAGGTCGTCCAGTGTTTATAAGGATCTTTTTAAAACGCGTTCCATATTGGCAGTACTAAATAGGCCATAAGTGAGCGTTGTTGGATGTAGGCACTCATTAGGTTGTCCCTAACGTTTCTGGATCGAAACTTAACAAGAACACTAGGTGAGCTATGTTTTGGGTTGGAGCCTCCAACCCTAAAGCAACTGTCTACGTCTGTATCGTTGATATTGACCTTCAAATGTACTCCGATCGATTTCAGCATCCCTGGCAAATCGGCAGTCTCTTTGGTTCTTGAAATACCTTCAATCAGGAGATTGTTCAAACGCTCATATCTCTCGTTGTCCTCTACTTGGGATACCAGAGGTTATTGATTATATCGTCCTTTGCATCACTTTTGTTTGGAAAAGCCTCTGCAAACTTCTGCTCTAGAGCAGCTAGTTTCTGCTCAAACTCAATTGTTAGCTTGCTGACAGCATCATTAGTTTGTGGTTTACGTGTGCCAGAATGTTTTTTATATAGAGCTGCAGGTAGAACAGGGAACATTACACGTGCTGCAGCAGGTGCATTGAGTTGGCGGCGACATTATCTTAGGTTTTTAATATGAAACACTGTCTGGAACCAAAAAGCTCTAAGAAGCTCGCTAGTGTGGCAATACCGCGATTAGGATACAGATTTAATATGAAACAACGTTTATGCCACACTATACGACAGTAGATGACGTAGCTACAGTTTTGGCGCAATTACATTGCCAAGTCGCTGAGTTTCATTTTCGACGAGTTAATGTATTCACTGTTACGCACCGGCAACACAGTTTTCACAGTAATTTTCACGCTTTCCAGCGATTTTCTCAGTCAGAAAACACAACACAAAAGTAACTGCCACCCAAAGCTTCGCTTAGACTCGGTTTTTATACGGATTAATTCAAATATTACAGTATAAATACAGTTTTTTCCGAGCAGCTATGCGACCACCTGTTACTAGTTTTGATAGTTTTGACAATCTATCAATTCTAATGCTATCTCTTTATTAAGCTCTTTGATTTTTTCACACATATATGATCACTAAATTATATAGTTATATACGAATTAAAAAATAGTTGACCTGAGCAACCTAAGTCGAGTCAAGATTGTACAAACCACACAAGAGCGACTAAAAATACCTCAGAATTTTTTTGTTTTTAAAGATATTCTATCTATTCTATTCTTTTTGTTTATTATAAATATCTGTAAACTGCATTTCAGGATAACTAATTAATTAAATTGCATATTGAAAACACGAATCTCTGAAATAATAGTTATCCACTTATATAAATAAATATATATATATACTTACATCTTCCTCCCCTCACGATCCTCGAACCTACAAACACTCGTCGAACTATATTTAAATAACTTTCAGTGTTTATGTACACAGAAGCACTCTCACGTCGAAATCGTGCATCCAATTCTAGAGTAGAATTCCACCGTTGGTCTTAGTCTGTGAGCCACTTCCATGCGAATTATTCATTCATAAAATTCCATCTATTTATCGTCGTAAAATATTCCAATTGCCTCTTGGCCAAAGTTAAATCGTCGAATACTATATTATATATTATTATATTATATCTACAAAATACGAGTATATCCTTGCTGGCACTGCGCCGAGTCCCGCGCGATTGCCGAGCGCCGAGAATTGAGAACCGAGATGACAATCGAGGGTGCAAACTATCTTCACGTAGTAGAGAACACACACACACACACACTGGCGCAGTTATCTGTTAGTTTTCGTGCTAGATGGGATGCCATGCCGGCCAGCCGCCGCCGCCGCCGGGGAAGTGTGCGGTGCTGGCGAAAAGTTGTGCCCGAATTTATTATTCAGAAATTGAAACTTTCGTGCGAAAGGAGCGCGCGCCTCTCTCTCTGAGTTTGCAGTGTGGAAACTTTAGCAAAGCGATCAACGGCGGAGGTGGAGGTAGTTTGGATACACACATCCCAATCACAGACTCACAGACACAAACACACGTACGTGCAGAACTCGGTATAGCTGAGCACCTGCCTGTGTGCCACTCGATTGCACTAGTAAACCCATGTATTACCCGTGCGCTTCCCCGCAGCACAAGACACTGCATAAGTGGGGCGCCAACGACGAAAGAAGTACTTATACATATATACGTAAATTCAATTTAAATACCAATATTATAAAGTTTTATGATCGCGCGTTTAATGGACTGGTGCGAGCGCGGCACACGCAAGGATGCCAGCAAAGCGCCAGAGTGAAAGTACGTCTTGTGAACACCGCGTGCGAAATGCACACGTAAAACGACTCTGTCGGAAAATGCATTAAATTTTTAATGTCTTTGAAGTAGTGAAATTTATGCGAACGCACACACAAACGGAAATGACGATAAACAAAGGCGGAATGAACAAATCGTTATCTGTGTTCTTTATTACATCTAGGAGTCTCTATTCAGGAACGTCTCAGATACTCTATTGGATAATAAAAAAAGAGTTAATTTATGCTAGGAAATGTACACTTATAAAATATTATTATTATTTAATCAACAATACATTATACAAAGTCTCTGCTGTCCAGACGAATCTAGATCACCTCTTACCCTTCGCTCGATTGCTAAGCGTTTTCTTACTGGTTGCTTCCGAGCCGATTTTCATGCTCTTCAGGTCCAATCGTCCTTTCTTCTGGATGCGTGCCACCTCGCCACGCACCGCATCGTTTCGAAACTTTATATGACTGTCACCATCGCTGGTGGCTTCATCGTTAGAGAAGAGCTCACTCACGTCTACCATGCGTGGCTTAAAGAACATATTCGGACGCACTGTGTTCTGTTGTGTCATGCTCGCCTTGAACAAACTCAGCAGACCCCATTCGGCACCGTCCACAGCACGATCTGTGCACGATTCCAGTATCCACGCAGCATTTCGTACCTCGATACGAAAACGCTCGCATTCCTCGAGCGACACATTCTTGCTAACATTCAGTTCAGTCTCCAGTGGATTCACAATGTACATAGCCGAATGATCGGGCTTCGAAACGGTGCTGGCTGCGTTCAGTGATATCGCTCGATCTCCAAAGTTCATCTGTGAGTAGAATTCAAAGAATTGCATTAGCAGCGTTTCGACGGACTCACGATTGGTGGCCTCAAATTGTAACGCACGCAGGTCACGCAGAAATGTACAGTTCACGTGGTCTTCGGTAATCCGAACATCCTCGGGTCGAGCCTGTTGCACAAGTGTATTTATAGACGGAAGCACTGGCTGTTTGAGCTGCTGCAGGAAATGTATGACCAGACAGGACAGAGAGAAATTCGATATCCAACGACCGGGTGAGGCATTGGTCAGACCTACGGACTGTGCCCATCGGCGCACAGTGAACATGAGCGGTCGCACTCGATCGTCAATCTGGCCAAACATATACAACAGCTCTGACATGTACACGCCAGTTCTGAAACAAAAGTTATTTCAAAGTGTTTTTTTTTGAAGGTGCACAACGAAAAAGGAGACCTTACAAGTTGCTCATCGACAAATCCACCTCTAGGTTCAAGTGGTCGTGATGGTACTTGATGATGGGAATGCGAGCCTGTAGGATACGACGCACGTGACACACACCGGGCAGGAATAACTGCAGCATGTCGCTGAGATTCTCCATGTGTCGCTGTGTCTGGGAGCGTCCGTTTATGAGGTTCTCTTTGGTATGAAAAACTAGTCTTTTCGTTGCGTCAATCTAAAAAAAAATATATTTTAAATCTAGCAAATATTCCTATAAGTAAAAGTAAATACCTTCCGCCCGTCTGTGCTCAGGCGTAGAATAAGGTCTAGATCACAGCCAAGGCGTCCGAATCCATTGACAGACGAACCAAACGGATATGCTTGCGCTTTCGGAAACATTCCAGAAATGGACTGTTCGATCTGTCGGGCAGCCAGGAATCGGAGTCGTGTGCCTAATTCATTAAGACACGTCGTCCGGTAGGTAATGTCAATCTGCTCTGCCAGCGAGTCGGCCACAAGGAGGTGCTGATTCAGTTCAACATTCGTATACGATTTATTACCGTCGACAACGGTAAGCTGCTGGACTGGCGCAACGGTACTGCTCTTCGGTGTCTCCCTTTGCAATGGCGTCTTTGCACCGGCTCGAAACCACAGGAACGGACTCTGCACATTCGTGCCGCCGCCGCTACTGGAATCTGCATCGTTATACACACTACCCGTCTCTATCGCAGCCCTGGACGCTTCGCTTCCGGCAAACTCCACCAGAATATAATGAAGTTCATCCTGTGTGTAGTGATACGATCCCGTGACCTGACCGAACTGTGAACAGTACGTGTACAGTTCACCGAACGACTTCTCAGAGTTGACTTGCACGAGAATGCTGCGGGCGGACTGCTCACGTCGTCTAACTATCATCTCGTCGAAGTTTGTGTACCGGATGGCTGCTGAAGATGACTCTGCCGCAGAACCTAGAAATTTAAGTTTGTTTTCATTTAGGAACGTATATTCATATAACTATATGGAATTGCAGTGCACTGACCTGTGTGACAGCTGTTCTTGGGCACCGAAAGACGGCACCGCGGACGAAGCCAATGCTCGCTGACATACTGATAGCGGCGCTGAACGTGTGTGCCCAGTCGAAGAAGGGGGTTCATTGTGCCACTACTGCTGTGCTGTCCGTGTTAGGACGGCTCGGAGATCTTGGCAGTGGTCAAGGTTTCACACAAAAAAGTTAAAAGTTTTTTTAGGTTATATTTTGGTATTTGCAGTGGTGAGTTTCTGTATGATGCGGTTTACGCGTGTTTTAAAAAGTACTAGACTTTCAAATGTGGTGAAAAAGTAAAAACAAATATGTTTTAAAAAATAACAAAATATTCTTTATACTTTGTTTATATTTACGAGGGTAAATATTCAATTTTTGCGAACATGTTAGAATATTAAACAAACATTTTTTTTGTATTTACGGTATGTACATACAGACAATAATATTTGACTATAGCACGAGAAATATTCAAACATCTGTCAAACACGCTTTATTTAAAAGATAATTTGAAGAAACGCAAAAAAATGTTCAAATTCAGTGGATTTTGTCTAAATTGTAAAAAATTCTAATTATATTAACCGGTAAAAGTTTATATAATTGAAAAACTTTTAAATCATTAAAGTTCTTGTCTTTCCAAATTTATAATTTTCCAGAAAAGCGAACTAATACTTCAAAAGAATGCATATTAGGGTGGATCAATTTTTTTTTTTTTAGAAAATGATTATTATTTTAATTTTGGATACAAAAAGATACTTTTTTAATAAAAAATACAATTAAAAAATATGCTAGTTTTTTTATTTTAAACTGTGTTATAAGGTATTTTTTAAATTATCTTTTAATTAAATTTGAAAAAAATAACTAAAATATAAATCAATTTCCGAGATATTTCATTTTAATTTATTTTTTCCTTTTTTAGGTAATTTCAAAAGCTATAATGCGCTGGAGATTAATTTTCAAAAAAAATCCAAAACTAATAGTTCTTTATTTTAGATTTTTGTGCCCTGCGGATTAAAAGAATTTCGCATTTATTTATTTTTTCCTACAAACTCTATTTTGATCCACCCTAATGCACATGTTTTTATTATTATTTTTATTAGAATTAAAAACTTGATGTAATCTCTTAAAAAAGGAATTCTTTGTTTTCTTTTAAAGAACCTATTTAAAAAAACTGCATTTTATTTGTTTTTTTGCTTTGATTTTTAATTATTTTTTAAAATATATCTTATCTTTTGTTTATTTTAGTAAAAACTGCGTAAAAACAAGCAAGAAGCAAAAGAATAGAAAATAACAAAATTTTGTACAAATTTAACCTAAAAAATATATTTATTTAATAAATTTTCCCTCGTTTTATGGTGACCCGAATTAACCTTTAGCGAATTATCGCCTCACAACAACAATAACACACAGGATGTATAAAAAAATCACTCACTGAGTTTATAATTTTGTAGAATAGGGCTCTTGATAGTTGAATAATTCATAAATACATACATTTTTTTAATAAGAAAATAAAAATAAAATAAAACAAATTGCATTGTGAATAGATCTTTAATCTAGTACTTCATTGAAAAGACGCGCCGGCGCTGTGGTGAATATGGATGACACAATACACTGTAAAAATTCTCGTGCATATGTTTTTTTAAAGTTTTGACATAACATTTGACATTTCCAAAACGTATACACACGACAGACGACACGTGCGTTTACCCGTTTGCCGCTTTTCCACAAAAGAAATACTCGAAAATCTCTAAAACAAGCACACCACTAAAGCCCAACACTCTCTTCCAGGCATGAAGAACAAATCAAAGAAAGTAGCTGCCCCCGTCGGCGGCGCTCCGGCCGCCAAGAGCAATGCACCCGACTTCGCTGCATCGGCTGACGATGGTATCTGGAAAGATGCTCGGTTTGCGCATCTGGTCGCCGATCCGCGTTTCAAAAACATTCACAAGTCCACGCGCAAGGTCAAGATCGACCAGCGTTTCAAGTCTATGTTCAACGATCCCTCGTTCAAGGTCAAGCAAACGGTAGACAAGTACGGTCGTCGTGTAAACAAATCCACGTCCGAAGATTTAAAGAAGTACTATGACCTGAGTTCCGAAGACGAGGAGGAAGAGAAGCGCAAGGAAGAAGAAGCCATTGTAGCGGACAAAGAGGACAGGCATCAGTTACCGGCGGTGGTGGACAGTGATGACGATGATATTCCGTTGACAATTCGCGAGAAACTGCAGGATTTGACAGTGGATTATGCGCGCGGTGAGGGTGCTTTGCTCAGTGATAGTTCGTCGGATGATGAGACGTCCGAGGAAGAGGATGAAAACGAGATTTTCATCGATCATGTGTGGGGTGAACTGGATATTGAGGCTCCGCGCACCGATGAGTCCACGTACCGTCTGGCTGCGTGCAACATGGACTGGGACCGAATTCGTGCGGTTGATATAATGGTGTTATGTAATTCGTTTCTGCCGCCCGGTGGGACCATACTCAGTGTGACCGTGAGTAGAAGCGTTTTATAGAATTCATCGATTTTCTTATTCACAATATATTTTTTACAGATATACCCATCAGATTTCGGCAAAGAGCGTATGGCCGAAGAGGAAATAAAAGGGCCACAAGAGCTAACCGAACGAAAACTAGAGAGTGATGAAGAAGAAGACAATGCACCGGAGGAGGGCGAAGAGGGCACGGACTACAACATGGAAAAACTCAGAAAGTACCAGCTGAATCGTCTCAAGTACTATTATGCGGTGATTGCTTGTGATTCAGTGGCAACGGCCGATAAACTGTACGCAGAGTGTGATGGCCTGGAGTATGAGAGTACAGCCACAAAGCTAGACCTGCGATTCATACCGGATGACCTAGAGTTTGACGATGAGCCAAAAGATGTGTGCGCTGAACTGCCAGATCTCAGCAATTACATGCCACGTTTGTTTACCACAACGGCACTGCAACAGGCAAAGGTGGAGCTTACGTGGGATGAAAATGATTTGGATCGCAAGGAGCTAAACGATAAATTGGCATCGGGCAAACTGGGCGAAGTGGCCGATCAGGATCTGCGAAAGTATGTGGCGTACAGCAGTGAGGAGGCGAGTGAAGATGAGGCAGAGGCGGCTGCAAAACTCTTGCGAACACAAAAGCGGAAGGACAAGAAAAAGGCTTCGAAGAAAACCACAGTCGGAGATGGTGACAGTGAGGACGAGCCAGAGGTTAAACAAGATTCGTTATCCAAGTACAAGGCATTGCTGCTGGACATTAATCAGAAA
Organism: Bolitophila cinerea; assembly: GCA_010015015.2. Lineage (NCBI taxonomy): Eukaryota > Metazoa > Arthropoda > Insecta > Diptera > Mycetophilidae > Bolitophila > Bolitophila cinerea. The sequence goes on from JAAAKO020042926.1 coordinate 8,698, forward strand.
GAGCAAGAGAAGAAAAACAATCGTATCGAAATGGAGTTCTCGTGGGGCATCGGTGCCACGGGTAAAGAGAGCACTGCTGAAGAGATCGAAGCTGTAAAGGGCCCGTCCAAAGAACTTACACAGTTCGAAAAGATTTTGGAGCTAAAGAAAGAGAAAAAGAAGGAGCGTCGACAGGAGAAGAAGGCCAGAAGTAAGAAGTACCGCAAGGGAGGTGCTGCCCTAAACTCAGGCGACGATAGCGACGCTTTGGTGAGTTCAGACGATGACATGCCGGACGGCATTGACATGAACGATCCATACTTTGCGGAGGAGTTTGCAAACGGTGATTTCGATGCTGCACCAAAGAAGTCCAAAAAGAAACAGCGACAGGGCAAGAAACGTGGTGACGCAGAGGACGATAGTGAGACAGAACAGAAGCGAGCTGAGCTCGCTCTGCTGCTGGACGATGGCGAAGACAAAAAAGCACATTTCAGTTTGAAGCAAATCCAGGACAACGAAAACGATTCGAAGGCACAGCGACGCAAGAAGAAACTAAAGCGCAGCAAGAAAGAGAACGATGCCGAGAAGCTATTGCTCGAGGATGACTTCAAGATTAACACGCAGGACGATCGTTTCGCGGCGGTGTTCTCATCGCATTTGTACAGTATCGATCCAACGAATCCGAACTACAAGAAGACCAAGGGCATGGAGGAGTTACGTCACGAGAAATTGAATCAACGACCGATCGGAGTGGACGGCACAGAGCAACCACTGGCTAAGAAACCGAAGCGAGACATGGCCACCAGTATGCTGGTGAAGAGCATCAAGCGCAAGGTTGCGCAGCACTAAATATATGTTTTTAAATAATGTATGGAATTTATTTTATGGAAATGAGTTGATCGAATGAAATAAAATAAAATGTAATATATATTTAAGCGGATTTTTATGGTTCATAGAAATTACTGTTTATTACTATTTTATATTATAATGATTTAAGCTTATCTTTAAATTATACTTAAATATCTAACCTTCTGCAGAGCTTTTCTGGTACATCAGCGAAGCTATATGTATTTAGCACGTAGTTCTGCAGGCTATATATACTTTCTGGAATTCAATAAGTATTTTGCAGGCTCAATCCCGAAGCTCATTATAAAGGCTGTCATTGGATAATGTGGAGATAAAGTGTCCGGACATCAATAAATAATTGTTTAGGTACAATTACATTTTCGGGAGAATTTTGGACCGAAATATATGTTCTGACTTATCGGATCATTTACAGCTCGATGACGGTGGTACTCCTGATAATCTTTGTTTAAAGTGGACTGGTGATACAGTTCGTTGAGAAAAGAGAGTATCGCTTGAAATATCTGGACAATATTCAAAACCAAGGAAGTCACGACTTTCTAACGTTCGTACCGTCAAGAGTGTAAATCTCCCAAAGCAGTTCTTGTGCCTAAACGATGTCTCCCCACAATACCATCACCTGAAAAATCTCCCAATTGCGATGTATGAGAATGCTGTTCCTCGCATTCTTATTGGTCTAGACAATTGGAAGCTTGGGCTGCCAGTAGAAGTACGAGAAGGAAAATGGCGAGAACCAGTGGCAACCGGAACGCACGATTAGGGTGGACAGTACATATATATACATTGTAGGCAAACACACAGTAGCCAAACAGAACATCCTAGCTACCATATTTTCGAATGTGGTACCCGTAAAGCATTTTTCGATAATTTGCACGCAAACTGCCGCCAAACTGAACGCAGTTTGAGTGCAAACTTTGCACGTAGTCTGCACGCAAACATGGTGCATTTCTCGTGCAAGGTCTGCACGCACTAAACTGCACCTCACGCTTTCGTGAAAACTTTGCACGTAATTTGCACGTAAACTGCACACAAGTTTCCCCTCAACATTGGGTTGATTTCCCTGGAGAAGTTCCGATAAATGTTTATCAACTCTATAACTTAAGAACGTGTGGTCCGATTGTCATAAAATAACCTAACATAACTTTTAAAGGCTGTCACTATGATATGACGTAATTCATGCAGAGCTGCACCTCAACTCTGCGTGCAGTTTGTGTGCAGACCTTTGCGTGTAGATTACGTGCAAAGTTTGCTTTTTCAAACTGCACCTCACGCTTATCTGCTAACTTTGCACGTCATTTGCACGTAAGCTGCACTCTTGCTGCCTCTTAAGCCTGCGTGCAGAGTACGTGCAAAGTGAACGCGCAAAATGCACCTCATTCTTACGTGCAAATTAATTGCTTGGTTTTACGGGGTGGGAACGATATAAGCTGCAGGACATATGGTCAAAGAGTTCTTCTCACTCGAAAACTTCGGAGTAAAGGCTCCAGAAACGCAGCTAGAGATGATGCTAGGGAGCTAAAGAAATACTCAGTTCCACAACCAAGCGCATTAACAGTTATTTCGAAACAGGACTTCTATGTAAATTCGATCATAATAATCTACCAGATAGTTTTCAAATGACGATGGAACTCTGTCTTGAAAGAAAGATGATGCAAAACAAGGCGAGCTGGGAGAAAACCCTAAGACTTAGATCCAAAACTATGAGATTATTGGCTACATAAGAAAATTAATTAATTAATTTTTTTTTTATTTATTTTGGTATGGGACGCCGCGCCGCAGCCAAAGTAAAGAACGTTTCACTCAACTCTATGCTTCTAAAAGGACCCGATCAACTTGTGTGTCACTGACTACCAGGATGAGTATTGTACCGATTTAGGCAACGTAAGGTAGCAATCTGCGGAGACATTTGAGAGATGTTCCATCAAGTACGCATTAGAGAAGATGATCAAGATTCACAACGGTTTTTGTGGCGAAATAACCCCAAGGATGACATACATGTATACGTTATTCGAGTGATGAAGTTTGGTGCTACATGCTAAAATCTAGTTTTGACAGTTCATAAAGATTTCCAAGGAGTTTCCTCTAGAGCGGCAAAGGTGATAATTCATAATCACATCATTATATGTCGATGATTTATTGGACAGTGTGGATTCAGAGGAGGAAGCAATCCAACTAGCCATAGATGTAAGAAACGTACATGCGACGAAGGGTGGATTCGAGATTAGAAATTTTATCTCAAATTCGGCAGCTGTGTTAGATGCGCTTGGAGAAGAATCTACAAAGAACCCGTCAAACACGTTTCGGTCCGGGACCACTTTTGGTCCCCGAAGAACGATAGACTTTTGCGTGCTTGCAAGGACGTACTTACATGTACGTACCTGAACATGCCC
>JAAAKO020042937.1:0-11930 GCA_010015015.2 Bolitophila cinerea
TTGTATACAAATTAAAACGGGATTTTAGTAAACCTTTATTTATTTATGTAATTAATTTAAAAAATAAAAAATATTTAAAAAAAACATTTTAAAAAGCATGATTTCTCAGTAAATTCCGTTTTTTTTAAATTTAAGAAATAACAATATCTTTGAACAAAAAAAAAACGATTTTAGAAAGCTTGATTTTGAAAACGGGATTTTATAAACGAGATTTCGTAGTGACCACTCTGGGATAATAAAAAAAATATTTTTGAATTGCTTGAATGTGAACTACTAAGTTTTAAAATCAGAAATCATGATCGCCCCACATAATCGAAATTTAGCTAGGAATTTACAAATACGGTATTATCCATTTCAAGTGTAAACAATATATTAACATTAATGCGATTTACTACTATGGACATTACAATATAACATTTGTAATTCTGAAATTTAAAAATCAAAATATCTGCCATTTACATTTAGGACATTTATATTTATACGGAACTAAAATAATATAAACCGGGTATGTTAAGATAATATGTCATTATTTGTGTAAAATTCACAAACGTGTTATTCTAAAAAGAAAAAAATCTGACCCAATACAAATTATGCTCATCTATTACAAATACTTGATTATTTGTAATAAATGATAATTATTTATTATTCAAAATTAATATTTTCTAACCACCCTGTTAGCGCAATATTTCTAATATACACACACTAAAATCTATATACTCGATCTCACGCACACAAAAACACACTCACACACACACACATTATACACACATTGGAGCTCACAATTTGTATATATGGCTGATTGACATTTTTCCATTTTATTTCTGTTGAAACTCCCGCTGCGAACATATCAGACGTCAATATGATTGAAAATAATTAAAATGCTGTATATTATCCACCTTCTGGCGTGTGCGTGATCGTTTGAGAGTACCTGTGTGCATATGCCGACCTGCACAGATTACCTCTTCATAATAATGCATAATTTATAATATATATATATTATTCATTTTAATTTATATTTATTATAATATATCGTGCTATGCTTTATATCGAGTCTAAGCAATTATATGTTAATCGTATTTCTATATAATTACACGTGTGTTCTCTCTCTCTATATATATATATATATATATATATATGTATTGGGTCAATCCAATGTGTAAATGTGTTATTTGCGTTTCGACGTTGAATTTATCGTATTTTGTTAATTTATTGTATTTATTTTATTATTTTACACACAATATGTTTTATATATATATAGAAACTCAGTCATTGTATCTGTGCACTTCCTATTGAACTCTGAGGTCACCGAATGCGGCGCCGTGCGCGTCCGACCGAAACCAGCTTCCTCCGCACACGCAACTTATGCTTGCGCAGATTAAAGCCACAATGCGCATGCGCGCACTGGCTTAAGTCGCAGAGATCACAGCGCAGACATTAAATAATTGAATGCGTTCAATTAATCATGCGCGTGTGTCCGCGCGCGTACTGCCTGCTGTCGAGGGAGTGTTGTGTGCGCGCGAGCATAATTTGTGTGTGCCCGTATAAAAAATATATATCGTATGCTTATTGTATATATGTATATATACTTGTATATAACGATTGCGTGCACATCGAGACAATAATGCCCTTTCAACGCCTCTGCTCGTATACATGGAAAATTGTGATCACGTGGAAATGATGTTTTTTTGTGGCGAGTAATAATGACAAACGAGAACTCTACATGGTTTCAATAATAATGGACTCGGATTAGCCGACGTATCTTGTCATTAGTAAATATCGGCGAATTGGGTGTGTCCGAGTCCATTTAACTAAAATCACGCAAAAATATATAATTTACACATTTTATACTCAAGCTACAAAAGCACATAAATCGACCACTCAATTGAATTGCCGAATAACAAAGCGTTTTATAGCCATCGATATTGTATTATATAGAAAATGAAAGCCGAAGGGCGTCGTGTAGATCTGCCCACCAAATATCCTCGGACATCCTTTATGGCTTTCTCAAGAACCTCACCAATTTCCCGTGGATGATGTATAGCACAAGAGTTGTTTTTTTATATAAAAACCCTAGCAACATAGAGTAACCCCTCGCACATGATTATACCCTCCGATATACGAGATTCTGCAAACACTGACTGAAAGGACTACAAACCGCACGCAGTCGGAAAAACGGATGGATTTATTTCACATGTTTTACATGCGAGTCGCGAACGCAAGGGGTTGAATTTCTGTGTTTTGCGTGTTTTTTTTTTGCGAAATCCTCCGGGTGCGAACGTCGTGCGCCATCGACAATATGTTTCGCCGCATCCCCAAAAACATCATATATATAGATACATATAAGCACGCGTGGTGCGTGCGCTGTGGGAGCAGCGACCAAACATTCGTCTTTTGTTATACGGTGGTTGAATGGGCAATTGAACGAGAGATCACATCACGGATATTGGAAAATCGTTTTTTTATTACCGTTATAGCCATATACACTGAGAACATGCTCGCGGTGGATATAACGTAAGTATCCTGGAAATGGCTCAAGAGATCTATAATTTGTGCGTGTGTGTTTTGGGTGTGTGATTTCTAAAAAGAGGGTGGTACATATGTATAGTGTTATATATGTCTAGGCTTAGGCTAGCGGATTTTCTATCCTGCTGTTAAGATGCTCGAGTTCAGATAGTCGATTCGATTTATGTAAATATGTGAATAGCTCACAAATCAAACCAAAAAAATATACATAAAACGTTTGAGATTTCAGAAAAAACATATTATCCAATCTTAGACGTATATACACATCAAACGAATACATAAAAATGTCGCGTGTCTCAATGTTTGTTTTTCGGCGCCACTGTCTTATCTCCAACTAAATATATTATCATTTTTTCTTTATTATATCAAAAAATTAACCATTTTATGTTTATTGTACAATGTATTACATTATTAGATATAGTTATTTGTTTCTATTATATTTACATAAATCGTACATCATATACTTGCTATGTAATTGAGTCTGTCTTTTTTGTCGGAGAATGGTTGGTATTTAAATGTCGCGTAAATAAAAATGAATAAATAAACAAAATCGTAAATAATATATATATACCACACATATACATTGTTTAGCGATTTGTGATGACTGCCGAAAAGTAATCATCAGTAGATAAAATAAATGAAAAATATTTAAAATTGTAACTGTATATTTAATATAAATAATATATATTTTATATCAAATATGAAGAGTGCATTCAACTCGACTGATTATATGCTCAGCACGACTTCAAATTTCAATAGACGAGCACACATTGCACATAATAGTGATTTTAAAATCCTTATTATATTCGCCATCGAATTAATTTCTAAGCGAAATCCAACTTTTGTTCAATTAATATCGGAACGCACACAAAAACGTAATCCAGCATCAACGGCGCTCAAAACTCGTTTCTCCCACGTCTTGACAATTTATTGAAGATCTAAATCGTATATTTTATATATATATATACAAAAATATATGTCACCCGGCTCTACACATTGTGCGTCGGAGCTGTCAATAACCGAGACCATTGTGCACAGGTATATAACAGGCTGATCCGCCGTGCACTCAAACGACTCTCTTCATATTTTTTTGGAATTGCATCTAACCGATTTATATTATAGAATAGTCTTTGTTCGTGGGATATTAATCCAGAAACCCCGCGCAGAATGTCGCAACTGCGCGCCTTTATAAAATAATGAATAACAAGAACTCTGCGCATCGTAGGGCGGATAAATAAAATTTAAATACACTCGATAATTAATACGTAGTTTATCGTTGTCTGCTTCGACTCTAATTAATGCGATCGCCTTATTTAAAATATGACACTCGTGCCCGGCACTCGTATTTTTTTAATTAATCGCTGGTGACTAGCGCTTCGAGTGCGTTATGCATGTACTTGCGCGCGACAACAACAACAGCAGCACGATATACGATATAACAATTTAACCGAGTCGCGCTCGCCAGAATGCGATATCAATTAACTATTGCCATATTTGTTTTATCGAAGTGTTAATAGGCAATTATTTGCTCATATTCTGTGTGATGCTGCGTGCGCGTGTGTGATGGGTAAACACACACACATACACATACACATTCGAGTACCATTTTCACATCAAAGTTTCCATTCGCAGCATGCACAACATATACAGATACACACAACATAATATACCAAACATATCCATTCGGGTGAGAGTATTAAATACACATAACACTAGTACCATATACTATATCTACAAAATATGTATGTACTGTGTGCGCTTTCAATGATGATTATATGATTGAGTTGATTCATCGGTTTTATTTGCGTGTTAAATTGCGGGTTCCCATTGATTCGACGTAATTGACTAGATGTGGCGGCGTAAGCGGATGTGGTTAAGCAGCATTAGTGGCGCGAATTGCAGATACATACGACGTACGATGAAGTGGTTATAATTAAATATTAATATTAATCGGTGTTCACGTTCAGGATGGTTTGCCTTTTGCAAGAAACCAAAAATCATCAGTAGTAAGAAATATTTTATTTGAATCTTTTGTGACATCAGGCATCAGGGTAAATTAAGACAAGCGAGGATGTTTTGTGAGAGCTCATTAACTCAACACGATATTATCATGACTTCGATATATCGATCCCCTTAGATATTTGGAGGCTCAATAAATAAATGCCAATGTTTACCAATATTTATACCAAAAGTAAAACGATAATAATATTTCACAGCTTACGTAAGAGAGAAATAAAATCAAAAAAGTTCTTATAAACATTATTGGATATTGAACATTAGAAATTTGCATCGACCTAGAGTTTCATAACACACAAAAACAAATATTATAATTGGTATCCTGACTTTCAAAAGTCAAATATTGAAGCGACAAAAAAATGCTTTTACAAAAATATCATACAATTTCGCAAACCTGCTTTCTTTCGATTTCAGTAAGATGTTGAAATATATATGCTTGTTTTTAATTGGAAATCACAGACTTGTTACCTCATATCGCACTATATTTTTAATAATTGCTTTTTATTTTCCACTAAATCTTCACAAAATTTATACGAATTTATTTTGGTAAAAGTGGTGAGATTGTTTTTTTTTAATTGAAATTTTTAATATTTTGTGATAACCGTTATAATTAGGTAAATGATGTATTAGGGAATTCCGTAGAGACTATTTGATATACATCAATCAAAAAACAAGAAACACTTGATGTTATTTCCCTCTGTCCCCGTCTATACAGAAATTGAAATAATAAAAAAAAATTTGCTCTCTAATACAAGTAAAATCCAAAAAACATTCAAGCTGTATAAGAGACACAATATTAGGGTTTTAATTAAAAGTAAAAAACTATGTTTTTCGGCTTAAAAGGGAACTGAATAAGCCTTTTTTCAAACCAAAATATTATTCCTTTATTCAGGTTGAGCTTATTCATAAAAAAGTGTGCCCAAAAAATCAAAATTGTCACCAAAAAAATATTTTTATTTTTCCAAAATAAATAATAGATGTCACCAATAAAACATGTGACCAGAATGGTGCACATACAATTTTTCCATTTTGTAACAATATTTTTTATGGTGTCAAAAATGTATGTATTGTATCTACATTTTGTATTAGTAAATTTTTTTTTCATTATTACAAATTATGGTTTTATAGTAACACCATTATTTTATATTTTGCATTTTTTTTTCAAATAAAGATCGAATTATTTTGACCATTAAAGAGTGGCACAGAGTTTTATTCCAGAATTTTGTCACTATAGATATATACATCGTATAAAATTAGGGTTAGTTAGTTAATCAATACAGTTTTATTTGTTTATGATTTGTTTGGTGGAAATATAAACTGACAATTACTGATGAAAACTAGACTTAATTAACTCAAGCAAGGAATGCCAATACCATTTTATTTTAAACTCTCATATTTTTAATTGATTAAGTAAAAACTCCCTGTAAACATAATTAGAACAAAGAAAGTGTTATTCAAAACGAAAATTAAAAAAAAATATTTTGTATACATTTTATTCATTACCACCCCAATATATCGCTGAGTTTACCCTTCCAACAATAGTGACACAATTCAATTTGAATCTTTTTCATCAGTCTAATTAAACGCCAACTGATTTATTTGTATATTAACGTAAATTGGTCGTATCTTTTGCCAGTTGATTTCTTTCATCTCTTCAAGATTTCAACCCTTTGGCACTGAGATATTTCGTTGCCCTTTTTATAAGGCGACCAAAAGAAAAACCCTTACAGCAATGCAATTCACAAAAAAAACTCATCGACAACTGTCTTTAATTAAGTCGCACCCCATTTCGTTCCTTATACCGTTACTTTATGTGTGAGAATGCTAAAAAACGGGTTGATTTATTCGTATGGCATTCTTTTGTTGGTTTACACGTTAACAGTATAAGGACTTCTTTTGTGTGGGTCAATATACGGGCTTTTAATTAAATGCAAAACTTGATTCATTGCCAGTCGCGACAGAAATGTAAATACGTATAATATATTTATATTTGTATATATTTGATATCTTACTATCGTCGATTTTATATTTATGTTATACACATATTCTCAATTGAAAATCTCTCGAATGTTAATGCATTTACTCTCTCACAACCACAACTACACCTGAATTCTCAATTGCTCAACAGGTAAAATACTCGTACATGCCACCGCACTGATTCGATTCGATATATACTCTCGCATGTGCATTGATTCTCTCCACGCACCAATATTATCGAAGTCCAAAACAATCAATCTAACCGTCTCGCTTCCAACGTATACGAATACCACAACAAACGCGTGCAGCGCATAATTATATACGTGTGGAAAGTAGAATGGTCAGGCTGGAGTGAATAGCCGTCGCTTCGATTGGAGTCTGACCATTGGTTGGTGGGGCTGGGTGTATAATATACATAAATATGTATATGTATCGATGACGCCGCCCTTATCTGTGTTTTTATGTATGGTTTTACATGCGGAAAATTTGTGTGCACTATTTATGATCGGAAAATCCGCGACTTTTCCGCGCTTAACCGCATACACACAACTATAAGCCAAATTTAGGGTTAAACTCGAGAAGCGCGCGTCTTTGCCAAAGCTTTATCGCAAATTTATGCACGCAAGCTGTACGAACTCATAATCGCGCGTGTTATCTCATAAAACTAAACACACACATACACAGACACACGCACTAGCACAGCACATCAGACACATATGTATATATGTATATATATATATATATATGTATACTCTCAGGTAAACATAATATCGCAGGCTTTACTATTTATAGTAAATCTGTTCGCTACCGCTGTGAGTTCGCGCACGCGCACGCGCGCACACGCTTATTATAAACTTTGCGCAACTACGCAAATTTACTGTGTTTTGTGTTTACCTACAATAACTTGCGATTTCCACCGAAAACATGGAAGCACTATAATTATGCGCTGCTGCGTTTAAATGAGAAGCGACGCGGCGGCTGCAAGGTGCGGCAACGCGCAGCATCTTGCATGCGATTTGATTTAAGTGTGGGTATTTTCTTTGGCGTCTGCGTGTGTGTGTGTATGATACAAGTATTTGCTTGTACTTGAATTGGAAATTTTAAATTTAAAAAAAATAATTTAAAAAATATGTGCTCGATATTATTATATATTTGTTATACCAATAAATTTTCCAATAAAAAGCAATAAATCCATAATTATTTTTTAATGAATATTTAATTCTGGTGGTTTCAATGAGCTTACGTGATTTATAAATGCCCATTAAAGTATTAAATTCGTTTATATCCATATAAGCGTTGTAATCGAATAATATCCAATGTATAAATCTCATCTGAGCTCAGTGGTAGATATATATATATATATATAAAATCGTGTACCTGTATTCGAATGAGACAGCATTTAAAATATATATAATATATATAAACAAATGCAAGAGTCCATCGTATCGTGCGCGTGCGTATACGTTCAGCATTTATAAATAATTTGTAAATTTTTCATCTTTAGTGTGTATTTATTAATTTACATGATTACAGCAACAACAACAAAGAGCATACTGTGATTCGATGGCACTTTACATATTAACAAATGGCTACCGAAGTTGCGCACGCATTGCATCTTGAGCTTGCCCCCCACGTGGTCATAGACTCGAAAGCCGCGCGCGCCAGCCGGCCGTATGCAGACACGATCAGAGTGTACGCTCATGTGCTTATGTGTCCTGGGACTGGGGTGCTGTGAAGCTGAGTGCGCGTCTCGCAAGTGCTATCGATCATCGAGTGCATTTGGACCTCCAATGACTTAGGCCATGGCTGATGGAGCAGTTCCATATTATGTATATATACATTACATATACATACTTTACACATTCAGAGTGCGCGTGTCTTCTAGTCACACTTATAAGTGCCGTCTGAGCAGTGTCTCTGCATACGAACGGCCAACAAAAGACCGTATTTGTAAAAGTCAAATTAATACTTGTATCACGCCGTTCGCTTGGACATTTCGATTTATCAACAATTATTAACAGCATTTAAGGATATATGAGTAAAAGAATATTCATATTATAATTTTATATATGTATATAAATATATATTATATTTATTATATATACTCGTATAAAAATATGTGCACGCGCCTGCATGTGCATACTGCATCGTGTGCTCGTGCGAAGGTGGGTATTTCTATGAATGAACGCATATATTATATTCCGTATACGCATTCTCGCCGTTTTGAACATTATAATGTGCACTTTATTTATATTTTACATAATAAAATATTATCGCATATAAAATAATACTAATGCGCCGTTTGTGTATAAATATGGAGAAGGTTCTCCTGAACGGACGTGGCAAATAAAAGGTCATTGTTATATTGTGTATTGGCGTTTATTGTATAAGACGAGTGCTTGTGTGCTCGCATATATGGATAATTGCAGTGACATATAGAAATACGCAGATTGGACGACCGCACACGTGTATACCGAGGTGAATTATGGAACAACTGGAGGATTCTACGAAATGGCTTTCAATTGAGAAATATTTATTTTGATTACAGATTTATTTTATTGAAATCTTAGATAGGAATATATTTCGATGCATTTATTAAAAGTATATAGATATTTCTCAGAGACAAAAAGAAAATTCTAATTTACAAACAACACTCTCAATTTTATTTTTAGTAATTATAACAATTAACAATTTTTACAAAATATAGGTCATCAAATTCCGAGAAGATGTTTTTATTATAATCTTTCGCTAACTGCTCATTTTTATTTATTTTTTATTCCGTATATTATTAATGCAATTATAAATAAATAAAAAAAAACAATAATTACACCTAAAATATATATCTATATCAAAATAATATATTAAATTAGGCTCAGATATTAAATTAGAATTATTATGAAATGTACAAATGAATCATTTATGGCAAATTTCTTCAGTCCCGATTAAACTTAATTCGTGGTTATAAAGCTCTTGATTAACAACAATTGGATTTCTTTCCGATCCGACTTTATATTCTTTGTTTCGCTGATTACCAAATCATTAATTTTAGTATTTAATTTTAGTATCTTAATCAGCTCATTGGCCATTTTTGAATTATTAAGGTCCTAAGGCGATTTTTCGGAAATTGTATTTCTTCATTTTCGATTAAATTTTGCCGTCAGATTTAAATAGTAATTATAAAATGATTGGACATCGAAATTGAAAAGGTATTTGAGATGATTGGAGCGATAAAATGGACAAATGGGACGATCAAGATTTTACAAGCGGTTCTTTTTCGAAAAAAAGGTATTTGAGAAATTGATTTTGCTGGGGTATCTACGGCATCCGTTTGCGCACATTACGACAATTGTCCGAGGCACTTACACGGCAGCGACCTAATCTAACTTCCTCAATGTCCAGTTAACACACGAAAAATTGAGGCAAGCCAGCCAAACTTTTATTGAGATTGGACGTTTTTTGAGGGCCATCGGTATTATATAAAATAATTGCACGCACATAATCCTGTTATATATTACCGCAATCTGTCCAAATCGATGATTAGCTGCTGAATCACTGATTTAGCTCTGATTAAAAATCTTTATCAAAAGTTTAGAAATAGGTTTTAATCGGGTGATTTTCTCCGATTATCTAATATGGCTAATAGAAAATCAGTAATTATCCAAAATTTAATCCGTTTTGAAGAAATCTGCCCTTAAACAATGTGATTTGGCAGCATAACTATATTAAATATAGTGCAAGATGAATTAAAAAAATTTAAATCGGTTTCTAACTACTTTCCACCCGCACATATTTTATTTAAATTTAAACAATAATAATGTTTAAGTTTGCATTGCATCCGACTGATCACAATAATAAATGATACATTGTACATATCGTTGCATTTTGATAAATATCAGCAAATGAACCACAAACAATATAATTAGCTAAACATACACAATGCTCATATGTGACGTGTATAAAAATCATTGTAAATGCAATGCACATGTTTGAATACGAATTGCGTGTCTGCTTTAAAACATTTGCAGATTCATGTCGGAGACAAGCGAAAAAAGTGGACAACTCTTTTAATTGCATTAGCTTATATTCATAAAACGGATAACTAATTTATTATGTGACTTAGTAGTGCTCTTGAGCTCATCAAATCCGTAACATGCCTAGTATTAGTGGCTGTGCAGCCGCACTCTTCTGTCTGATTTGTGTATCAATTAAATTTACTGAAGCCAGGGTAAGAAAAAAAATTTGTGTACTACATAAACAGCTATGTAAACTATACAAATTTTAGAGAGGCTACGAAATAGAACTACATCGTTACGAACCGTACACAAAGACGGGTCAAGAGTACTTTTCCCCAGGATCGTTTCGTCTGACAAGACGCGGACGAAATGATTATGTGTTCGCTGGAACATTTACGGTGTTCAAGAACTATGGAGAAGATATTGTGGTAAGCTTATCAAATGCCTTGCATTTAAAAAACTAAACCGTGGTTATGTCTATAGATGTCTTTTGAAGTATTTCGAAAAGGGATAGATGGACACTATTCGGTCATTATGAAGGGTGGAAATAAAATGTGTTCATACTTGAACGAAGATAAGAACTATTACCCGAAACTATGTAGTGTATCGAATATGCCATATCCGCCAGTTTGTCCATTTCCAAAGGTAACGTTTTTTCTCTTTTCTATATAATATACTCGAGTTTAATTTTAAAAAGAAACACAATTTCAGGGAAACTACACTGTAAATGACTTTGCAATTACCGATGAACTGTTACCAGTAGCGGCACCACCAGGTGAAATGTACGTGAAGGTCAAGTTTGTTCAGAACTACGAAGAGCTGTTTGGTTACAAAGTCTATGCGACTGTCAAATAAAACTGTCGTTATCGCTATTATCACATTAAAGTTTTCTTTGCCAGCATTATGGAATTTACTTGAAATTTACTAAATTTATCAAATGCCTTACGAGAAACGTTCAATTAAATGGATGCGATCTTGAGCCGGTGGAACGTCCCAACTGACAAGCGCTCCAATGAAATGACTGAGTTTGCTGCAATATTAAATTATCCAAATGTATATCTTAAGCTGATGTACCGTGTATCTGTATACATGGTGTACATATATTTTATATATGTATTTATGTATACAATACTTCCGCGCTGAATGCCGGGAGACTGCGGGAAGATTATTTGAGAAGCATTTAATTGCAACCTGTCAATCTGGGCAATGCGAATCGCGCTCGCAGAACCAGAATTCCGATCACACTGCCGCCGTGCCGCGCCGCATCGTACACGGGAAGCATAGGACGCGCTCGGCGAACGTAGATTAGCTGCCAGTGAGACGATTTTGAATCGCTCTGGAGCGCTCAAGTAATTATTACATTTGCTATATACACTTACATTTAAACTTTATATATATATA
>JAAAKO020042948.1:0-11930 GCA_010015015.2 Bolitophila cinerea
AGCACTCTTCTTTTTTTTAAACAAAAACACAAGAGAAGAAGAGAGAAAAGAGATTTTGGGAGATTTTTACAAGGTATAGTTTGCCTGTCACCCTCTAAACTATTAGAATGCACTGCGTGAACCGGATTCCATACTGCTGACGCGTATTCCAAATGTGATCTAACATGAGCACAATACACGATTTTTAGTGCTTTTAGGTCTTCATGAAACCGAGCATGGAATATGCCTTTAAAATTGTTACGTTATAGTGTATTCTAAACGACAACTTCTCATCAAAGAGAACACCTTAATCACGAATTTCAGACACTTGCTAAGGAGATGCCTTTTATACTGTAATCAAATTAAATAGGTATTCTCTTACGATGAAAATTCATCGTTTTACATTTACCAAATGAAACACACTCAGGCATTCAGGCTTTTTTTGAATGAAAAATAATTGTTTTTCTTATTATTTTGTTCTACTTAAAATAAAAAAAAATACTAAAAACTGTTTTTCTTTTCGCATATATAAAAAACCGTAATGGAATGGAACGTGAAGTAAATGGATTTTAGTTATGTTATTTCACCGTGTAATCACAACGAAATTCACTTTCTGTGTGCAACGAAACGAGCAACGTTACACTATTTTTTTTTGATTTCCAGCAGTGTTTTTTTTACCTTATTTTTTTATTATTTTGTTTTAATTTTATTTTCTTTAATTTGTATTTAAAAAAATATTCACTATTTGAATCAATTAAAAATAGTTGTTTGGAAGTTGCCATTATTACGAAATTGATATATATATATATATATATATATTTCTCACAGGACAGGTTTAGAATGTGTTTAATTAGGGGTTAATTACAAAGAAAGCAAACTTTAGATAAAATACGAACCATTTTTTAAACCATTGTTTGAGCTTCTACAAGTTTCCATACCCTATTAAATAATATTTTTTTTTTGTTACAAGCAAAATCTATAAAATTTAACAACAAAACTGAATGAAAAGTAATAGAACCTTCAGCAATGAATTAAAAATGTTTTTGATTTTCGCTATAGTTTGCTGTCTTTGGAATTAACCTCTCTTTAAACAAACTTTCCCAAAAAAAAAACAATTTTAAATTTAAACCCTTTTCTTCCTTTACGAATTCGCAATGAGGGAAAGCTCTACTACATACCTATGTTTTTTTACAAAGTGAAGTTTCGCCGTGATTTATCCAATCGTATCATTAGACCAATTGAGATTGACACCACTGTTTTACCGTATAGCATTTGTTAGGGTTAATATATATTAAGATATATAGGTTTTTTGTTCTATTAGACATAGCCTTAATGTATGTTTCAAAAATATATATAAGTCCATTAAACAAAGAGCTCTATGCATATCACCATAATTAAATTTTATGCTATGAACTTCATTATTGATTTAACAAAACAGGTTCCATGGACCCATTTGCCTTATCCCAAAACATCTCACTTAAAGGTCAATCACACAATAAAGGTTCTCACGGACAAATTAGGAAATGAATCCTTGGCTAAGAGATTTAATAAATAAGAAAAAGAACGCCACTATGTTAATTAAACATATCTAAAATGTTCATTGTTATTATTACCTTTTTAAATTTATGATTACACAATTTTTATATAGGTAACAGTTATCTGAAAACTCTTTTAACTTATAAAAAACATATCATAAAAAAAACTCTTTATTTGAAATATTGACAAAAGATGCAAAATGTAACAAAATAAAAATATAAAAAGTTTGTGAACATCTCGAAACTCGACTACAACATAGGTACAATTAAATTGTATTTAATGATAAAATAAATGAACGATTTTCAAGAACTACATTGTACGTCACTAATACAACATTTATTGTATTTATAATAAAAAAAAACAGTGCTACTAATTATAGAAATACGCATGTATACATTATCATTATTTAAATACATGGAAAGTGCAGAAAATACGCGAAATAATCATATAAATAATTTGTAGTTACAAAAGAAAATCTTAGGAATAAATAAAATGCAAATTATCGTTTACGATAAGACTAGCGGATAGTATATAATAGTTTGTTTATTAAACTTAAAACGCATATATAGTAACTAATGTAATAATATATACTTGAAGCATTTAATAATTGGTCATAGGTTAGAAAAGGGTTATGCAATAAGAGGTTGTTTTTTTTTTAAATAAAACGCATGTTTTAAGAAATAGCAGACATTTTAATGAAATCATGACGTATTAAGGTGAGGATATTTTAAATATGAGATAAATATCCTTCTCGTCACGTTTGATTAACAGCAATTTGCCATGATTTTGAAAAAAAAAATCTTTTTGTACCACTTGCCACTAAATAAATTAAATCACATTGTGTCCCAGTATAAAAATTAAAAATCCAAAATCTTATTAAATTCATGAAAAAAATAAAATTAAAAATATCCGTGCGATGCAAACGATTAATAAAATTGTAAAAAAATGTATACAAAATATATTAAGCTAATCGAGCACTCGCAATTAACAACACAATTGATATTTTTCGATTGTTCATACCTTTTTTACGAGGAAAATTCATTTAAATCGAATGTTTGGACTTTTGTGTTAAAGCTCGCCTGATTTCTCTCTCACTCTCTAAGCTATCCGCTTAAAACGTACGAGAGATGACAAGCATTTTTCTGATAAGCGTTTTGCGATTAACAATCCAGCGACTGGGGCATGGGACTCGGCGGTGATTCGGTTCAGTTGAGCATTAACATTTGTTAGATTGACGTATACATCAAGTGTGTTTTAAAACAAACTGTTTGTCTTAGTTTGACGTTTGTGTCATTGTGTTTTTTGACGCGTTATAAATTGTTGGACTTTTTAACGGAGAGAACATTCATTTCACCTCAACTCTACATTAATACAACGACAGGTACGCTGCTCTTTAAATTCAATTATAAGAAAAAGTGCTAAAGGGTATGATTTATATATATATATATTTGCATATTTTCTATTTTTTATGAATTATTATATTTTAGGTAGACTTTAGACATTAGAGTAATCCTATTGTATTGTAATAAAAATATAATATTTTGACCAGTTATGATTCTGAAGTAATATAATATAAAAAACTTTATTGATATTGATTGTTATGTCTTTAAAAAACCGGTGTTCCTTCATTTTCAATGGTCTGAACTGTTGTAATTAACGAATAATTCGATTTTTTTGGAGATGGCAAAATTACTGTTTATTTATAAAATTATATTAAAAAAACGCCGGCACTGAAATTTGAACTTGCGACCTACCTTAAAGACGCACTGACGCACTTACGTAAGAACATATAGACTGATGATATTATATACAGTACATAATAATTATAAATAAAATAATTTAATTGTAACGCTGAGGTTACAATAAATTGTGTGTTTGAAAGTCAAGTTAATTGCATCAGCACCGGTGCGGTGGCGATGGCGTGGTGCGTTTCTTTTGATTGATGTGCAATGCAATTTTTGTTTTGTAATTAAAATATAGTTATTTTACAGGAATTTACATATAATTGTATGCTCTAAAAATATAATGAAGGATTTAAAATTTGTTTTTTTTTAAATATATTCTTTGTTGGTAGTTCAACCAGTATTGGTAGGTCTACCATAACGGGGCATTGTTTGTCTCAAATTTTACAAATTCTTAGACATATTGGATAGAATTAAACATACCCAGGTCCATAAAAACTAGGACTCAAATGCGTAAATGTGACAGTGTGTGCTATTATACATCTTTCGTTTATATTAAGATTCGTCTGTGCAATTTTTGTTTGAATATGATTTTTTTTATAATTAGTAAACATCTCTAAGGCATTTACAATTTCCAAAATGTCTGTTTTTCACAAATCAATTGAATACTCGAATATGTAGAAATAAATACAATTGATTTGTGAAAAACTGAAATTAAAAATATGAATAAAAACATCGTTTTAAAATTTAAACCCTTAAAATAAGCTCTAAAAATACATTATAAACACAAAATATACCAAAAAGAACTTGAATCCTAAAAAAACATTTTAAATTTATATAAAAATATGTATTTGATTTTTATAGAAAGATAACTTTTTTCTACATCGATGTTTGTAATTGGAGAGTATTTGGCTTAAACCTCAGAGTTTGTATATTTATTATCAATCACAATCTTCTCCGGACAATAACTTTGTAATTGTCTTCAATATTTCGAGTAGGCTGTTCTTAAAATAAGCTAAAAATAGCCCTAAATTGATTGAATTTGTATGAAACGCATTTTTGCCTTACTTATTTTACGATACGTTTGCCACAACTTGCTAGAACTTCTTTTTGGTTGCCCTAATGATTAGTAATATACACATGTAATGTACTCATTACATGCCTATTATACTAAATATCATTATAACCGAAATCAACTTGGACTTCAAAAATACCTCAGGCTTCTTATCTAATCATTGAAGAATTAAAAACGAATCGCTTCTTAGATTAACAATTTATGGGCTGGACATTTTATGGGTTGATCGCCAGTGAGTATTCTTGATCATGTTTACAAATAAACTTCAAAAATAACGGAACCTACAAACAAAATATGATTCAAATAAATCCCTTATATTTTATAACAATAATTTAGGGATTTACCCCAAAACTTTTATTTGAATTTATGTGAAACTAATGTTTCTATAAAGCTTCAATTCATAAGAAAATATTGTATCATATTTCCTTTATCTTCAGCTTCAAAAACAGTAAATTCGATTTCGGAAAGGATGGGGTTGGTTATTAAGACCCAAATATGTTTTTTTGTGCATATGTAAAACACATTTTTTGTCGATGAATTCATATAACATTTTTTTTGTTTTAATTAAAAATAGAAAAGCAGAATTACAAGACGTATTACAAAAAATGGTTACTGAATTATTGTTCCTTATTTTGTATTCGCAGTGTACAAAATTTCTAGCTACCAAATTTCTAAATTCAAATTTAGAAAGAATTTCTGAGGCGAATGAAATTCTATAGAATTTGATATTTTAAATAAACCGTTAAGAAAAAGTATTCAAGTAAATTTAGAAATTCGGTCGCGTCATAATTTTCTGTTTGTGATTTTCCGATATTACAGCTAGAATTTCTAAAGAAATTGCTACCTAATTGAGTTTTGAGTTTTAAACGAAAAGCAACAAATTTATTTTTGTCTTTGATACTCCAATTTTTGGTAGTCATTCGTTTGCTTTTAGTTACTATTATTTATTCTATATACAATTATTTTTCCTGAATAAGCATTTTTCTTAGGGAAAAAGTATTATATATTCTTAGAGAAGCTCCACACAATTAAAATAAAGGTAAATAGAAATTCTATCGTGACAGAATTTCTCGACATTTTTTGTCATTTATTTTTTTGTTACAAAACAAAATCTAGATATTATGTCGCTAGAATTTGTGACCAAAAAAAATTGTAACCATAACCAAATTTTTGTTACCGTAAATAAATTAATGACACAAAAAAAGTTGTACGTGCAAATTTGTATGTGCACGATGAACATGTATAGTTATTTATGCATTTTTTTGAATATATTGTTTTGTACAAAGCCATTTAACCGAAAGCCGTTTGTCCAAATGCCATTTGACCGAATTGACATTTAGCCGAATGGTGGTTTAACTAAATAAGCCGTTTAGAAGATTGGCTTTTTTACCATATGATCCAAACTTGATTGGTATCTACATGCTTGAAGACCATATTTTATATTTTTAACAATATATGCATGAAATTGAATGAAAACAAAGAACGAGTAACCAAGTTTACAATATAAAGTATGTAGAGTAGCATACAATAAAGGCAATGGTAAGTAACCCTTTCGGGTTAACAGCTCATTTGGCCAAACGACTTTATGGGATTTAAAGTAATATTTTTTTAGTAATAATTACTTTAAATCCATAAATCCATTATTTACATTAAAAGCGTCCGAAGTTCATGGACATTTCGCAAATGTACATTATACGTCTATCATGGAACGACCATGGACATAAATCATTTTTTTTTTAATTATTTTAAATAAATTCATTTCTTAAAAAAGTAGATATATTTTAGAATTAATCACGTTTAATTTCAAATAATTAATTATAATTTTTTTTCACATGACATAATTTCAAACCGACATATTGTTTAACTAAACATGGAAATCTTTTCGTTACAATCGACCACTGAACGAGTAGGTATGATTCTAGCTAGGCATAAAATCATAAACTGTGAAACAACCACAAGTTGACGCGTCATTATCAAATATATAATTTTTGTTTTTTTATATTTTTATTTTTACTCAAAATATTTAATTTTAGAAATTTTTAAGAAATTATTTTTTGGAAGTCCAACGATTTCCATCATTAAAAAAATATAATACTATAAAATATTAAATTTTCTACACACTACTTGAGGTATAAAGGTATTTTACTAAAATTTTACACATTTCTACATTCAAAGAAGAATTTTCCTGCACTAAAATTATGTTTTTTGAGTAATAAGAGATACTCATGTGCAATAGCAATCAGAAGGGGCTCGTCCTCTATTTTAAACACACCAATTATTAATTATAAACTTATTTAATGTGTTTACTTTTATCTTGATAAAACAATAAGTCTATAATGAAATGAATAAACAAACAACATAATAATTAATTCTTCAAAAAAATGCCACATCATGCTATGACTTGATGAAATTTAGGAGTGCAATATGTATACATAAATTTCATCATGAATATGAGATTGTTACATAACATAGAGAAGCATTATATTATGAACTCTACAATACGATAATTGTTGTGGTATTTAAAAGCAGTTATAATTTATGTATAATTAAATTATTACATGATAAAAAAGTCATTCTTACAGCTGACAGCAAATCCTCCCCGAATTTAAGATAACAGATAAATCGCTTTGGGTCAGATAACATTTAAAAAAATTATAGATAATAATTCTAGATTGTATATATATATAAAATATATTACATAAAACATTTAACCAAAAAAGCATCGTAACACGTAACACATGAATAAATATAATCATGCAACTAAGTATATCTCTTTCTGTCTCGCCACTATCAAATTATGTTATGCAAGTTTCTTGTTGGTCATATAAACAATAATAAATACTATATATGAACATTGTACAGACAGATTTTTTTCTGTTACTTCCAAGACATTAGCTCAACCTTATCTTTGTGCGCATGTGCTCATCGCAGAAAGGTCAAGTGTATGAGTGCGATATTTGCTATAGAAATATTCTACGCGGCATTGTCGCAAGTGCGTTCAAATCGTGTGTACGTTGATAAATTTAAATTAAATGAAATGTTTTTATATTATTTTTTTGTTTTTACTTTTAGTTAGTGTTGTAGACGACACCTCATCCAGCTCACAAAATGACCACCAAGGAGAATTCAGAAAACGCGTACAGCAAGATCAAGCCATCCGATGTGTACGTAACTGCAGATCGAAAACAAGCAGTGCGCCTGCGTATCGGTTCCGAGGGAAGTGCTGCTATGCCGCCTTTGTCTGTGCCCGGTCTCCTAAAGCGAACGGCCACCCAATATCCGCATACTGTTGCCCTTAAGTACAAGGATCACGAAGACCACTGGCAATCGGTTACCTATGCGTAAGTGGCATTTAACCATATTTATATATATAAAATGATTTATTTAAAATTTGCATTCAGTCAATACCGGGAAAAAGTTCTGCACATGGCTAAAGTATTCATTAAGCTCGGCCTTGAGCCTGGAAACTCTGTAGGAATTCTAGCTTTCAACTGCCCTGAATGGTTCTATGCAGATCTTGCCGCAATGCACGCTGGGTAAATTGCTATAAAAAAGTTCGTCTTTATTTTATTTTAATCATTTTCCCGGTTTTCAGTGGTATCGTGGCTGGAATTTATACCACCAATTCAGCAGATGCTGTGTTTCACGTATTACATAGTTCGAATGCAAATATTGTTATCGTGGATGATATAAAGCAAATGGAAAAAATTCATCAGATTAGACACAAACTGCCACACCTGAAGGCTGCTATTCAACTATTTGGACCGTACGATCCAACATTAACAAGGAGTGATGGATACTATAGGGTAAGTTAAATTGATTGATTGATTTATTTGAAGGATTTTACAAAATAATATTAATAATAATTAAATTACATTTAAATAATAATTAAATTACATTTCACCAAAAAAGAGCTGGTTGCTCATTCATATACTTTTTCTATGTATTTTGGGTGTATATTTTATCGAGCTTTTTTTGAAAAAAAAATGTATTCGATATCCTCAAAAATCGTTTTTTTTAATATAATTTTAATTTTATCGGACTTGCAAAAAAATTTTGTGGCAAAATCGCTTTTGAGGCAAATTATAGTGAAAATTACACATTTTAAAGACATTCCTTAAATATAATGCACATATATATATATATTTTAAACTTTATAAACATAGTATTTGAATTTCAACAAGCAGAATAGTATTAAAAACTAAAATATTATTTACCAGGGAAAAAAGAGTAAAAATAGAGTATTTTAAGTGACCCAAAACCGAAAAATGTTAAATTATACATTAAGTCTACGTGAAACTGACATGATATTGATTTGGAAATTATGTCGCTTTTATGTTGTCATAATGTCTATTTGCGAAACGGACATAACGTCAATGGACATTATGTCACCTCACATTTTATTTGAATCGAATAAGATTTGATAAAAATTGCTATCAATCATTAAATTTCATTTGCTCCGTTTATTTTTTTTATATTTTAATGTTTTAAGGTGGATGATATTTTTTTTACAAAAATCCTAATTATACTTGTTCCAGAGTAGCACAAAAATGTAGAAGTTGTTCAAAAATATACCCCGCTACACTAAAGAACATATTTTTTTAGCTAAATGAGGTCAGAAATTGAAAAATATATAGAGAAACAAAGAAAAAAGGAAGAGAGTAAATAATTTATGTATTTCTCTCTCCCATCCTTTTCTATTGCCTTCTCTCTCACTCTATATCTACATCTTTTTTTCCTTACCTCAGCTGGGTATAAATGTATGTACTTCCGTGTAGCAAAATATTTTTTTTATTGAACAACTTATAATTATTTGGTTACGATTTGGGCAAACGTACATTTAAAATATTTGAAAAATAAAATTTATATTTTATTTTTATTATACAGATTTAATATTTTTTAATTAAAAGGAGCAAATAATATATTGTGACTTTTAAAGAGGTTGAAAAAATCTTTTTTTAGATTTTGATCGTTTATTTATATGAAATCTTATCCGATCTGCATAAACAGCATTTGGTATAACGGTAAACACAAGACAATATTAATTATGCAAATCGGAAAGAGTAACATAAGCAAAAAATTAAAAATGTTAAACAGTTTTTTGAGGATATCTAAAAAAATATATATAGAAAAAATATAAAGAAATCTTTGAGATACCCGCTCGCGAGATGAGGTCTAAATTTGTAAACTAGTGTTTTTTTAACATATAAAATTATATTATTAATACTTATATTAGTTATAATTGTAATATATATAACTATAATATACTTCATTATAAGTGTTTCGCCTTTTTATATAATAATCACTCATGGTAACACTGATTAATTTTTTTTCAGTGGTCTGAGTTGAGTTTAATGAATGTGGACACCGAGGGGAAAGAGCTCGAGAAGCGACTCGATGAATGCTATGTGAATCAGTGCTGTTGTTTGGTGTACACGGTAAGAGATGTCTATATATGATTTAAACTATATTTAATTATTAAATTATATATTTGTAATTAGTCTGGTACCGTTGGACAACCCAAAGGTGTAATGATCTCACACGACAGTATCATCTTTAATGCTCACGCCATTGGCAAGGCTTTGCCTGATCTCCAATACGGCTCGGAAGTTTTGATTTCCTTCCTTCCGCTTAGTCACATTGCTGCCCAGGTGATTAAACATTTTTTAATAAAATTGAAATTACATCTTGCTATAACTAACCCTTTTTTAGATCGTCGACATTCACCTGACAATATATTTTGCGGTCACCGTGTATTTTGCCGACAAAGACGCACTTAAAGGAACACTCATAAATACATTGTTGGAGGCAAGACCTACTCGATTCCTTGGCGTACCTCGTGTCTACGAAAAGATTTACGAGAAAATGATGAAGATCGGTTCACAGACGACGGGTGTTAAGAAAATGATCGCTACGTGGGCCAAGGGCGTGACGGCAGCACACTGGCAGAGCATTATCGACGAGAATGAGACGGATACATACCAGTATCGCCTGGCACGCTATCTAATCATGTCAAAGATTAAGGATGCATTGGGACTAAATCGTTGTGTTACACTGGCCAGTGCAGCGGCTCCATTATCGTCAGATATGAAGCGGTACTTTATGAGTTTAGACATGCCGATTATTGAGGCTTTTGGTATGTCTGAATCTAGCGGAGCTCATTGTGTGGGATCTCTGTCCGCATTCAATTTGGACACGATAGGAAAACCTTTGGACGGTGTGGAGACAGATATTATTAATAAGGATGAGAAGGGACACGGCGAGGTATAATTATCTATTCATTTATAAAAAAAGAAATAATCTCATTTTTGATAATTTAAGATCCTAATGAAAGGTCGTCATGTATTTATGGGATACATTGGGGAGCCTGAGAAGAATAACGAAGCCATCGACTCGGATGGCTGGTTGCATTCGGGCGACATCGGTTATCTAGACCATAATGGATTTGCATACATTACCGGTCGACTGAAGGAGCTGATTATCACTGCTGGCGGTGAGAATGTGGCTCCAGTTCTTGTAGAGCATTTGGTATTGAAAGAACTGCCCACGCTTAGCAATGCATTCCTGGTGGGTGACAAACGGAAGTATCTTACGATGCTTGTTACTTTGAAGGTACATTTTAGATATTATATTATTATTTTCTACTATATTTAATACTAATAATAAATAAAGGCCGATGTGGACGTTGAAACTGGAACACCATCTGATAACTGCACTTCGGACACGATTGCTTGGCTACGGAAACTTAATGTGCCGTACACAAAGGTGTCTGAGATTATAGAAGCTGGCCCATGTCCAATTGTATGTTTCCAAAAACCTAAATATTATTCCTAAAAATAAATTTTCCCTAAACTCACAGGTTTTGCAAGCAATAACGGCTGCTATTACGCGTGCCAACAAGAACTCTATCTCAAACGCACAGAAAGTACAGAAATTCGCTATTCTTCCGCTGGACTTTTCGGTGCCCACCGGTGAACTTGGACCTACGCTCAAGGTTAAACGGAATGTCGTCGCTCAAAAGTACGCTGATGTAATCAATTCTCTGTACGATGCATAAGGGAATATATTTCAAATAGAAGGAACTTCTTAAAACTATTAAAAAAATAATTATAATAATTAAGTGCAATTATGTGTGTTTACATAAAAATAGCAATATAAATATAAAAATATAATACAGGTACTTATAGATAAATTATGTTTAATGTTGTGTACAGGATATACAGATAAGTAATGCTATACATTGTTTGCTTATATTTTGTAATATATTATGTTCATTTTGTTTGGTTTTCGTTATATGTATGTATATATATTTCTGTTACAGAGATCGTATATTTGTTAACTAGTTGAATGCTATTTTTTAGTAATACCTGTTCAAAACGCAAAATATATAAATTATTTGTTACCGTTAAATGATGTATTGGTTTTTTTCATCAAATTTTGAGAGTGTATGTGTATAGTTTATCTCTCAGAGTGACGAGCAGAGTTTTGAGCCAAGACATCCCCGCCAAACATATTAAATCACAAGCATTAGGCACATATGTTACAAGCGCCAATTACAATTTTCAGATGATGAATTGTGAACGGCGGCATGAAATAGACCCCAAAACATTTTCAGTATATAACAACAATCATGTGCTGCGCAAGCGCAGCACTCTTCT
>JAAAKO020042959.1:0-45098 GCA_010015015.2 Bolitophila cinerea
ATAAATGTTCACACATTATTACTAAATGCACAAACACACTAAAAGACATAAATATACAATAAACAACACATACACGCAAAGAGACTAAGCAAACACAACAAACTTTTACTATACATCAATTGCACCAAACGAACCACAAAACAAAACAATTTTTCACAGTAACATACATAAACATATGTCTATAAAACAGGCATTTTTGCAGATTCTGACATGGTAGAATCACCATACAACCACATTTACGGTCGAATACCGCTTCCAACCAGGGGCTACATTCCAGCTCCTAGGACCATGTATATTGGTGAATGGGATTAGGGATCTAAATGGTATATAAACGAAATTGCACTCTTGATACAAGATATTTATTATTTGTTTTTTTTTTTCAAAAATATATTTATATATTATTTACAAAATAATAGAATAATAAAAGCAGCAAACAAATGATTGAAAGACATTACATAGGGACATTTTATTGTATATAAAATATTA
The DNA here is from genome assembly GCA_010015015.2 of Bolitophila cinerea. Lineage (NCBI taxonomy): Eukaryota > Metazoa > Arthropoda > Insecta > Diptera > Mycetophilidae > Bolitophila > Bolitophila cinerea. The sequence goes on from JAAAKO020042959.1 coordinate 487, forward strand.
TAGATGTACGACGCAGGCGCTGACAGAGAGTTATAGCCGATTATAAATATACTTAGCTTAATAAGTTGTATAATCTAATTATAAATCGATCGTAAGTATGAAATTCAATAATTATCTAAAACATAATGCCAGGACTTTGTTCAGCAATATTAAAAGCAATTTAAGCATACACACAAATATTTACCTAAGCGCAACTCATAATAATCAAACTGAAAGCATTGTTCTTATACAAATTTGTAATATTAATAATAATTTTAAAAAATATTACATATATATAAATATTTAACTGCTGCTGCCTTTTAGTACGAGTATTTAAATGATCTTACCGAAAATTATATTTTTAAAACAAATTGAATATTATTGTTTTTAAAATAATATTTTATTTCCCAAGCCAACCACTACCATAAATATAAAAATAGGCTAGTTTCATTACCAATACCTTTTGATTTTATATACAAATGCAAAAACAAACAAAAAAAAATGTTATGTTATTATTTAAATAAAAATAACAAAAAACCATTTTAGCTCATAAGATTTAGTCAATGATTTTTTTGCGTATTTGCAAAACCTATTTAGAGGTGGCAACTTCGTTTTTGAATGCATATATTTATAAAGGAAATTATAAAAAATATTATATATAAAAAAATAATTGTGTACATCAGTAGAAATAATTGTAAAAATTACTATTTTATAAATTACTTATGAATAAATAAATACCGGTATGTGGGAAAATATAATTTTAAAAAATGGTGTTAAATTTATAAATCGGACAACTTGGACAATAATCGAAATCAATAATTTTAAGAGGTAAGTAAAAAATATAGCTTTTAAATAACTACATCGTTTTTTATTGTTTTCTTTGGAATATACATCATAAAAAACACATACCAATCCATCTTTTGGGAGCAAATTAAAATGATTCAGACATGTTTTTATGAGGTACTCAATTTATTGCTATAACAATTGTACGTCTTTATGAAAAGTAAGGGGTTTGCGGCACGTATTTTGACAAACCCAAACCCTTTAATGGGTGAAATGGAATAAAAAATAAATGTAATGTTAAATTTTTCTTTGGTAATATTTTGAATTCGCGGATTATTGACATAAAACCATTTACATAAAAACATCATATTATAACTAAACAGTAATAATAATAAAAACACAATTTACAGATAACTAAAAACTTTTAAAAAATCAAAAAAATAAATAAAAATGGAAACTAATGTTTTTATGTAAACTGATTTATGTAAATATTCCAGCTTTTCTGTTATTCTGTTCAGTCATTAAGCTAGGCCTTTCTTATTATCTCGTGTTAGTTGGTTCATTTTAACCAAAAAATGCATGGGGTGGGGGGTGTGTATATTCAACTGTGTTTCTTTAATGTTTTTTATTGTTTAAAAATATATATTTAAAATAAATGTTATGTTATATTACTTCTTTCGAAAGGTATAGTTAGTATAAGGCAAAAATGTGAAAACTTCAGCTGGTAGTCCCATTTTTGAATAAAGTAGAAAAAGCTCGACTTTTATGAGTATTTAAAAATATTTTTTTTGAAAATACAACAAACAATTGGTAATTTCTTTAAAAAATGGTAAGTATTCCGGTAACGCATTTTTAAAAAATTAAATATGTTAAATAAGGAAAAAATAAAAAGACTTTTTAAAAATATATCAAAAAATTTACTTCACTTCTTTTTTTTTCTTTGATGTTATCAAGAAATAATAACGGTATTTCGGTTATTTTTATGAACAAAACCGCAATGAACTATTTTTTTAATTGCAAAAAAATAATGTCAAAACGTCCATTTAAAAAAAATAACAAATTTACTAAAAATAATATAAAACATAAATCATATTAAAAACTTTATTATTTTAAACCTTTTTTAAAATGCTCGTATATAGCAGAATTATATTCGCCCAATTCAGATATTATTTTTGTAGATATCTTGCGAGCCAATTCCCAAAAATCAAAAATCCATTTTGCATTATCTTATAAGAAAAAAAACAGCTAATGATAAACAAAAAAATTAAAGCAAATAAAAAAGGAAGATTTTAAAATACGGGATTTACATATACGTGTTTTTAAGCCGATCCTATCCCGGTATACAACGCGTTCCCCACGCAATCTGTCTTTATCAAATTATTCAAGTGTGTTCCGATGTGTTAAATAAAATTTTAGTATAGATAAAAATAATTTAAATGTCCGTAATTGTATTTTAAAATCACGAATTTTAAAATCTCGTATATTTAAAATCCAGTATTCAAGCAAAAAATAAAAGTAATCTAAAAATAAGCAAACAATAAAAATAAACGGGATTTTGATATACACTGATCTCTTTCATTCGTTAGGCAGATTTCATTAGCTTCATAAATTTCACATCAGTTCTGTTCACCTAAAATCCCTTAAAAATTATACTTAAACGTTTTAATTTTTTGATTCTTTTATTCTTATAAACAGCAAATATCAAGCAAAAAACATGAAAAAATCAAATGGGTTACTTTCAATAAATAATAAATAATATATTTCGGATAATAATAATTCTTATTTTATTATTCCATTCAAAAAATAAAAAAAAAATTTAAATTATCTATGCGCTAAAACAAAATTAAATTAAATTACAACCTTCCACGGAGTAAATAGTCACAGAAAAATAAAAAAATAATGTACGGATTTCAGTTTAAAATTATATTATTAAAATTTCTGATGTAAAGTAGCTCTATATGAAATTGATAAAAATTGATATTATCTAAAAAAAATCATGAAAATCAAAAGCCTGAATGACAAAATGCCTAAAAACCAAAAGCCCAAAAAAATATTGTAAAATTTATTTTTTAATGAATTAAAATAAAATAGGTGTTTTTCATACGATACAATTAGTAGTAGTAGTTTAGTTCACATATAGAAAAACAAACTTATATTCGGTTATTGTTTTTATGATTTTGTATTTATTTTTTTAGTTTTTATTTTGTTACATTCATAATTTTTTGACACATATATTTAAATATTATACTCAAAATGTTTAATCCTATAGTTATTTATTTCGTAAGAGCCTAATTTCTCAAAATGTATCTTGCTCTCGGTGCTTGTTAGCGTCTGTCTATCTCATACCAGAAATACTTATATTTTTATATAATATAGTATATAATAATTTATATGGTGAAATGCCACTGAAAATAAATCAACGTATAAAGTTAATAACAATGATAATAATAAAATAATAATTTATGTTGTTTCTATAATATAGTGTATAATTGTGTATTTCTTGAATAATTTCGATTTGTGATCGTGTTTTTGTGGTGGTGGTGGCTGCGTGTGTATATTTATATAGACATACATGCTTATATAGAAAGCTCTAAATAATTACAAAGTAATAATAACGATGAAAAAAGGAACAGCAATTTAATTGCTTAATAAAATATATGTTGTATAATAAATTGTACGTACGATATACGTTCTATATAAAATAATGAAAAATAATATACACACACACACTGATAAATGCATATTATATAATCATATCATTTTGTTAACTAAATAAAATCGTATATAACAGAATAATTGAATTGATCTATTTGGGCGTATGTATTCAGAGATACCAATAACGTGCTCACTCAACATGCACATACACACACAATCAAAAGCCCTACGCTTACATTCCCGATGTATGGGTAAAGTGTGGCAGATTGATGTGTATGTGTCCATGTTAATATTATATTAAATATCTTAGCTAAATGTTTACATATTGTTTTAATGCTTGTATGTATTATGTAGAAGAATTAGGAAGAATTTCTTTCGTTTTGCTTACACATCGAATTTTCTACTATAGAAAAATTGGTAAAATTTGTTTAATTTAGAAATAAACAACAACAAAAAATACTCTGAAAAATTCTACAATACTACGGTTTAAGTTCTGTTATTTTGTGTATTTTCAAACTGTACACTTAAATACACAAAATAAAACATATATATTCCGACACAAAACAAGCACAAATGTTGTTGTGTGTTGTTATCTTAAAAGTGTAGAATAATTGAAATTTATAATATATTTATATACGATGGTGTGTGTTGTTTGTTTTCTTCTAACATACTTAAGAATTTTATATTCAATTTCCAGGCGCAGCGCAACATATATATCTACACAAAATATAATATAGTGTTTTTTGTTTTTAGAAAAGCTTTCATTTCTTCTTTCACTACAATTACTTGAAACAGGTGATTATAATGTCACTCGATCAATTTTAAGGAATACGGATCAACTTAATATCTAAGATTTGTTACGTGAATCAAACACTGTTTTTGCTTATTGCCACTGTCCTTGCGGATTGTAAGGGGGATAATTGTAATTTGCCGGATAGCTGCCGTACTGAGATTCGTGGACACCGCCAGGTTGTGGTTGTGGTGCCGAATACTGAGCAGCAGTGATAGCAGGGGGGTTTTGCTGAGGAGGTGGTGCCGATGTAGGCGGTTGGTAGGCATTTGGAGGCGGCTGACCTTGGGCTGGAGCACCGTACGGAGGTACATATGGGGCATGCATGTAATTGTAGCCTCCGGATTGTGGTGGAGGTGGTGGATAACCGCCGCCTGGTGGCTGACCATAGTATGATTGCGAATGTTGTTGATATGGTGGTGTAGAGGGTGGTGGAATTTGCAGAGGTGGTGGCTGAGGTGGATAGGTTGTTGATGCGTGGGACTGTTGTGGTACGCCATGATAGCTTTGAGCTGGCGGATGAGTAGCCAATGGAGATGCTGATGGTGGATAGCCAGCATTATGTTGCGATGATGGCGGTGGTAATGAATTATATGGGGTCGAAGGAGCAGGCGATTCAGCTGGAATTTGAGGAGATTGAGCGGTATTGTATGCATCTTCTGGTTTATGGAAAGCCGAAGAAGACGCCGGAGGATGCGGACTGGAGTAGTTAGAATCGTAGGTAGGATGAGAAGAGTAAGGTGCTGGAGCATTAGAAGGCGGAGGAGCGTTTAGCGTTGGATTATATGAGGGATAACCTAAAAATGAAATTATTGATATAATTGTAAGGAAAAGATCATTATTACAAACTTACCCATATTATATGGTGCAAATGTCTGTGGATTATGAGGATAAACACCATGAGGCTGATCAGCTGGTTGATGTTGAGGTGGTGGTGCCGACTGGTGTGGTGGATACCCCGGATATGAGTGTGGTGGATAGCCAGGATAGTTGTGCTGATTTGGTGGCGCCGGTTGCTGGGGAGGTGGCAGCGATGAAGACAAAAGGGGGTGGGACTGCAGTGGATGAGCCGAATTCGAATCTACCGGATGCGATGCATTTGGACTTGCAGAACCTGGAATCGCAGATGGAAACGTTGTTGACGGAATGTTAGAGTTATTTGGAGGTTTCATCTTTTTGCCTGGTTTCGCCTTCATGTCTTTGACTGGTTTCGGTTCAACTGGCTGCTTCGGTGGCTTCGGTGGTGCCTTCTTGGAGGGTGGCCTAGGACGAGGTTTTGACTTTGGCTTAGCTGCTGGCTGCAATGGAACAGCAGTCATTTGCAAAGGGGGTTTAGTAATATCACTTATAGAAGCATTAAATCCACTCTGATGAGCGTCAATTGAGGAAGTGGTCCTCTCTAGGAAACTTAGGGTAGATTCCGGTTCGTGTTGCTGCTGCATGTGCTGAAGCTGCTGAGATTGATGGTGCGGTTGATGTTGCGATTGATGATGAGACTGTGGTGTGTGTTGTGGCTGTGACTGTTGATGTTGAGGATGATGAATGTGATGATGCGGCAAAGGTTGCTGATGGTTTTGCTGATTGTGTTGGGACAAATTATGTTGAGGTTGATGCAAATTCTGCGGTGTGTGATGCAGAGATTGTTGGTTTGGTTGTGGTGGTGGCGGCTGCGATGGAGGCTGCTCAAATCCGTATTCATCGTTACGATTATTGGTTTTATGGCGATAGTTTTTCAGAGCACTTTTAGGAGGCTCGTATGCTGGCGAAAAATGATGAGAAGGAGGCTGCTGCGGTGGCGTTGGTTCACTAAATGTATCTTGCGCCCTGCGTGGTCCAGGTCGACTTTTGCGCTCTATCAAGTTTGGTTTGTATACAAGTTTTTCGCGAAGTGGTTGCTCGACATCATCGTCAATGGTAATAGTAGGAGCTGGTGTTGCAGGAGAAGGTCTAGCCTGCGGAGACATCGAACGTGTAGTTGATGGACTTGGCGATGAGTACGACTGGGACACAGGCGAAGGAGACGGTGCTGTACTACTAATGGTCGAAACAGGTGAAGGGTAGTCGCAATTTTGGGGCGATGGCTGATGTGAGTAAATCGACTGGTTTGAAAGTGCTGGTGGTGGTTGTGGAATAGGATGTTGCGGATGCTGATGCGGTGCCTGGGGCGCAGGCTGATGTGGGGCTTGATGCGGAGCATGTTGATGTGTTGGAGTCTGTTGTTGGCCAGGTTGTAAATACGGATTATAGAAAGACTGTGTTGTTTGCGGTGGCTGGTGTTGATTATTGTACCCATACGGATAATTCTGACGGCTAGATGTTGGCGCCGGAGGAGCCGGTGGATAGGTGCCACTGGTTTGACTATTGTAGTATGGCGGAGCATTGCCATAATTGTTACCATAATATGAATTATATCCATCTGGAGGTACTTGCGGTTTTAGTGATACAGACGGTTTCTCATCTGGACTTACCATAATAACGTCATCATTGCTGTTTGTGTTCACAAGTTCATCCTTTTCAATGTCGGGTTTCCGAATTACTTCTTGGCTCAACACTTCAACACCTTTGGCTGCGGACTCTTTGCCATTTCCAGTTATTGGTTTGATCTCTTCAGTGGGTAGTGTATTAATGGATTTTATATCGACGACATCATCTTTTTGTCCTTCGTACGATTTACTAGCCTCGTTTGAACTCTCGCCATCGAAAGAACTATTTGAATTGCTGGACGGCAGAGTGTATGTTCCAGGAAGAACAGCATTTTTAATAGGCATACGGTTGCTGTTAGGCGTAAGCTTATTCATACTATATGGTCTAGCAGTACCTAATTGGATATTTTTAGCCATAGGACTAGGAACCGCAGCCGTTGCTACCGGAATAACTCGGTTTTTTATAATACCCTGTACATTTGGTCTAGGTTTATTTAGTAACGATACTGGGCGAGTCTCTGACGTAGGTACTGGACCACCGTAAGGCCTGCCTGGATTACCTCGTACAAATGGTACATTTGGTCGAACCCCGACCTTGTTTGGTGTTACAGCTAACGATGTGCTGCTGTTCTTAAGGCCAGACGGCATATCGCTGAGCGGTCGCAATGGATTTGGTCGTTTTGCAGAAAATTCACGACCTATCAGACCGGACGGGGCATGCTTATCTTTACCTTGTCCCATTTTAAATGCCGTCCGGATAGCAATAATTTTACCAGTTTCTAATTGCATGTATATTCCCTTAGGCGATTTGAGCACCATTACTTTTTGGCCTTCCTTTAATACAATATTTGATTTCTCAGCTGAGCTTGTTGGAATCACGACATCTGAAATAAAAATAATTGATATAAATAAAAACTGCCGGAAACTTGGGTTTATTTTTTAAATACTTACCGCCCGGTAATGTCAATACTTGTGCCGTCATACCTTGACGTTGCCACACTTCCGCAGGAATCCATCGTGTTGGACGTGCCGCACCTGTGCGCATTCTATCACCACTTAATTCAGACTGCATTGGACGTACCTTTAATTTGGTAATTTAATTATTAATGTAAATAAGACAATACAACGAAAACTACAACTCACCGATGCAACAGGCCGATGTACTATAGCTCCATCTGGTGTACGCATTGTGCGGTAATTTGTGCCGGGTCTATCATTAAAGTTTGGCTTTGAAGCGGCCTGCTTCTCAAGCTCATATCCTCTTTGTGCCATTCGCTTTTCGGCCACAGACAATTTCTTCTCCTTGCGGTCAATAAGGAGACTCTCATGCTGGAATGGCTCCTTTGACATACGCTTGGAATAGTCTTCGATAACTTTTTTTACAACTGAGTCCACGTACTTGTCTTTAAACTCAGAAAAATCTCGCACTTCAGATTCTGTGTCATCGTCCCAGCAAAGATTTGTAACTTCCTTAAGTGATAATCGTGCGTCCGGATTGCACTCGTCTACAACACGATCCGACATGCCCTGTTTGTTAACCTGACGATCATAGATCTTCTTTTCAAGACAACTGTCCATAACCAAACGATACACGAAACATGGCTTTTGCTGGCCATATCGATACACGCGACAAACCGCCTGAGTGTCATGGCATGGATTCCAACTAGCATCAAATACGATAACTCGGTTTGCTCCTACCAAATTTATTCCCAGAGATCCAGCACGCGTGGATACGAGGAACAAATGCACCCCAGGATTATTATTGAATTCGTTTATGAGTTTTTCACGCTCAAGAGCAGCCGTCGACCCGTCCAAACCTATAAAATATTTGTAAATGAGGTTATAACCTCGAAATTTTTAAGTGAATTATACTTACGATAGTAGCTGGTATTTCTGGCCCACTTAACGTCAGATCCGGTTACGTTGTTTGCCTGCAGGAATTTTTCGATCAAATTCAACGTCAGCAAACTTTGGCTAAAAACTAGCATACGATCTCCTAGCTTTAAACTCTCCTCAAGAATGCAAAAGAAGATTTCCATTTTTGGAGAGTTTTCAATCAAATCGGGAACATAATTCTTCATTAGATCAACAGCCCAATCGTACGGAATGCCATCATCACGAGATACTTTGGAGTCTTTTTCCGGAATTTCTTCTTTTATTTCGTCTTTGACGTTGTCTGTGATATTAGCTACCGTTGTATCACTAGGTTCAACCTCTGGGACTGCTGGCTTCTCTTCAATTTTTGCTATTTCCAGGTTCATTGGAGGCTCAATTTTTATTTCCTTTGTGTCTAGATCTACAATCTGAGAAGGTTTAGTATCATCAAAAGACTTTATGTCAGCCGGATTTGTTGACCAATCGGCCGAATTGCTATTTGAAACTATTTCTGGTCCAGCAGTAGGTGGTCCAGGGTATACAGGTGCTACTGGATTTGGTGCACCAAATGATGACACATTAAAGTCGGTGCCAGCACCGCCAAAGCCCTGATAGTTATGGGCGTATTCGTTAGGTTGATTCGGATAATAGCCTTGATTATGTCCCCAGTAATTGTTTTGACCAGGTTGTGGTGGATATTGCTGCCCACCGGGACCATAATTATTGCCACCATAACCGTGTTGATAGTATCCTTGTCCTTGAGAACCGTACGCATTATTTCCATAGTTTCCATAGTAATTGTTAGCATCGTAATTGTTATAATTATTGTATCCACCTGAATTATAGTTATAGTGATGTTGTTGATGATTGTAGTTGGTCAGATGTGGTTGATCGGTAAACTCAGACTCTTTTTTTAAATCCGTAACTGTCGAAGGAACCAAGCTTTCCTCTTTTTTAACAAAGCCATCGTTACTGGCTTCCGGTTTTATTTCAACGTTATCTATAGATGAAACATCTGTAGGTGTTTTATCACTATCTTTTATCTTCTTTGGTCGTCCCTTGCGTCCTTTTGGTGTAACCGTTTTTTTCTTTACACCTTTTTGTGAACCGGGAGTCTCAGGCTGCTCGTAGCTCGGATCTGCAGCTGCAGCTTCCGCTTCTTCTAACTCTAAATCAGCTTCTCGTTTCTTTAGAAAATTATACAACACATCAGGATGATTCCAGATCTTACAGCACACAGCAAAAGCTTTTAAAGGATTTGGTACGGCTTTCGTGCGCACCACTTCATTCATAAAGATTTCGTAGACTTCTCGCTGAAATGGTGTCATGCGCACCATCAGCACGTACTCTTGTTTCTGTGGAAGTGAATTTTGTAGTACCACATGAGAACGACGTTGCACGAATCCCAGCAATAGTGAATGAAGTACATGAGCTCGAAATCGCATCAGCTTAATATCCTGTGGCGTCGAATCAATACACTGTCCATTTTGAATTGGACGTTCGAACATATTCGAGAATTCCGTTTTTGTGCCCAGATAATTGGGTCGCACAAAATCAACCATGCACCAATACTCTAAGAGATTATTTTGCAGTGGGTATCCGGTTAAAACTACGCGTCGCTTCGAACGAATCTGCTTCAGAGCTACAGAAATACCAGCATGTGAGTTCTTAATGCGATGTCCCTCATCACATACAATTAAATCAGGTCCTGGTTTGACCAGTGCTGCGTACATTTCATCTAGTAAATGTTTGTGTTCTTCAGCTTCCTCTTTCTCCAGTTCCGGGTCACGGTATACCTTGCGACCACGTTTTTTTGCCATTTTTTTCATACTCAATAAACGATACAGTTCATAGCCCATTAGAAGTACACCACCGTCTCGTGCCCAGTCCAGAACAACCTTACTGCGGGCAGCCAGCGATTTGTGTGTATCATTTAAAACGTATAGCTTAAAATTTCGTGGACGCACATCATCCTTCAGTTCGGCAGCACCAGGCTTGTCGGCTGGATCCTCTGGCAGCCACATATTAAACTCAGCCATCCAGTTCTGTAGAGTATTAATCGGCATGATACATAAGATTTGTTTGGCTGGTGTGTGTCGTAAAAATATATCACAGAAGCAGACCAGCTGCAACGTTTTGCCTAAACCCATGCTATGAGCTAAAATACAACCGAATCCAGTTGATGTACTAAAACGTTCCGTAGACTCGATAATGTTGTCGAATAAAAATCTAACTCCACCAATTTGATGTGGTTTTATGACCTTTGCGATTTGAGGTGCAAGGAAAATATCCTGCTCACCCTCAGGGTGACCAATGTTTATCACAACACGTCCCTGGTCGTCAGCAACGTTATACGTGTCGTTTACGTGTAATCCACTGTTTTGTGGGTCATCATCCTCTTCCACGACATCATCGTCGTCCGACAAAACAATACAATCATCATCAGAACTGTCGACAATAGTGACAACATCTTTTTTGGGTTTCGGTGAGGTGGCCAGTGGGTCTTCAAGCTGCTTATCTGGTAGTAAATCGTCCATTTTTTCTTTCTTTGGAAATGGTGGACGAACTGGTGCAATACTAACTGAAGGAGTAAGACTAGCACGATTCGGTTTCGTTGGATCAATAAATCCAGGACCACGCTTTGATTCGGCGGATGGAATTCGCATCAATGTGGTGCCTGAGCTACCAGGGAATGCCATTTTACTAGTTGAGGCACCAGTATTAACTGATATTGATCCTTTTAAGAGTGATGTGTGACCTTGCAGCAGTGATAAAACACGATTCTCTGTCTTGCTGTTCTGTCTTTCCATTGCGATTTGTCGCTGGACATCACGAATGATACGTTGTTGTTCTTGAACACGAGACAAACGCTCCAATTCCTCACGCTGGGCTGCTAAGGTTGATGCATCCAACTGATTGTCGTCCATCACCTCGCGAATGTTTTTCCTCATATTTGATATTTTTCGTTTGTCATCGGTGTCATCAGAGGAGCCATCTTTATTTGTTATTTCTAGCGAGACTTCATCACCTAAATCAAATTCTTTTTTAGAACTGTGACCGTCCTTTGAAACGGGCTCCACTGTAATCTCACCCATGTCTTTGAGTTTTTCTGAAATATCAAACTCATCGATGTCTTCATTTTGGTCACCATTCTTTGATTCCTCATCATCGTCGTCACCGCTTCTCCGGATCTCTTGAGCCAGCTCTTCCGAATTATCAATAATATCAGACAATTGTACAGTTTTGTCTAAATTTATACCTTGCGTAAAGATATCGTTAATATTCAACGTGTTATTATGATCAGACTTGTCAGCATCGTCAAAGATTTCACCTTCGCTGTCTACCTCCGACTCGTAATCCTTATTAAATGCAGGCAACGTAGAATCGATTCCATCTGCACTATTTATTAAAAGTTTTCGTCTACGTTCAATCTCAAACTCTTCATCGTCTTCTTCATCAAAATCATCATCATCATCTTCCTCTTCGTCGTCGGCACCTTCTTCGTCCTCATCATCATCATCACCATACTCATCTTCTTCCTCAAAAAATTCCTGATTCTTGGCTCGTTTAAAACTCGAGTTGACATCCGAATCATTCTGGTCAATCTTGCGCTTTTGATGATCTAACAAATCAAGGGCATCTTCTGGTATGTAGTTACTTTCTTCAAGCAGATTTTCACAAGGATCCGAAATGTCACCATCAGCAGGTTCGGTAAAGTTATATGACGTTTCACCCTGAATATTAGTATTTTGCGAACTACTTCCTGTGTCACTGGGAATTGGCACAAGAGTGGTTTTATTGTTATGCATAGCAGGTGGTTCTTGATTTAGCTGATCATCAGTTTCTCGTGGAACGGAAATTGAAGGTGCCTGGGGCACCTCTGGTTCATCCATGATTACAGACACTAGTAATTACCTGAAAAAATATTTCACGTATCATTATCGGATTCTTTAATACAAAATTCGGAGCATGGATCTAGAATTTTCTCATTTCACCGAAAGTATCCTCCCTAAAAGATTGAATTAATATAACTAAGAATGTTCACAATGGTTGCGCCAGCAATACACATATACACACATTCATCACACAGGATATATGTATATTTAATATGTACACACACACACATACACACACACGGAATAAAACTACCTATTGCAGATAATTATATTGAGCACTTTTTGTTACCGGTGAGAGCTTCGCCACCATCCACTTTTAAGCACACACTTACTGCACACAAGAACGTGTATTTTAAATTACAGAAAAACACAAAACAACAGCAGCAGAGCGCCTGCATTGTGTTGGTGCACATCCATTTTTGTTTGCACCGAAATAGCCAACCAATTTTACCTTTTTAACAATACCGGGCGACCGGTGAACACTCCATGGGCATGGGCACGCGGGTCTTGGTGATTGTTGGCAACGTGGGGTACACACAGTGAACACGAAACGGCATTACTTTACACTTTATTCACTCAAAACTCACAATGTACGGGGCAAACTCCAACTCATTTGGCAGCCATTACGGCGTTCTGTATTTTTGGCTTTTGCACGAAAAATCTGAAATGACTGCACACTTGACAGACGTCAGTTGCGGGCGCGGCCGTGCATGCGCGCCACTGTAGCCGGTGTTTACTTTTTTGTCATACCAAGGCCGCATTAACATGTGTTAATTATTTTAGATATTATAAAAATATTAAGGATTTTCTTTCCGATTATTTATACATTATAATAATAATTTTTATTTTTAAACATAAAAGTTCAGAAGTCCCATTTAGACTTTTAATGACCAAATATAAAAATTTTATTTCTTGGAAAAATTTGTAGAAATTATAAGTGTATAAAATATATATAATTAAAAAAGGGGGATATGACATAACGCTATGAGATATGCTTAAAAACGTCATATTTTTTACCAATAAATATAGTTTTGGTGAGGGGTATTTTTGTGGGACTCCAGTAAAATGGCATGTTGTTTATTGTTAAAAGAAGCAATCATTATATACAGTTCGTAATCGAAAAAAAAAACAATTTATTCCCTGCCCCCTCTTTTTTATATTAAATGGTATAAAATATGAAGTTTCTTAGCATATTTCTTGCGTACCCACGTGATTCTCAAAATTAGTATTTCATAAACATTTTAAATACCTTTAATTTGATATTTTTTGAAAATGCCCTAATCTTAAATTACATACAGAACGCTCCCAAATATTGGTTAATTTATTTTTAAAAAAACTTTGAGCTTCTCCCTCTAATGGGATTTCCTATAAATATTTTATCTTTAAACAAATTGCATTTACCTTTTTTATCCTATTTTGATTTTTCATTTAATTAAATTTTAATTTTCTTCTAAATATTTAGTTTTTTAATTCTCTTTATTAGTTTCGCATATCTGTAATCTTGCTTGCCTGCGCGGATTATAATGCGATCTAATTAACCAACTTCCTGTCATCCAATCGAGCTGAAACTTGGCCCATTGTGACAATCAGCTGTATTCACGGTCAAAACATTTTAGGTTTTAGAGCTTTAAGACATTTTAGAACATTTTAAAACACGATTTTCTCTTAAATAAACTTGTTACAATAACTTCTAATTTTAAGAGACATTTATTTCTGTTGGTATGGCCTTTTAAGAATTGCAGACTACAATGTTTTTGTACAAATATAAGTAATGGTAAAACCTTGGAAGTGCCATAAATCGAATGTGTTGTGACACAATAGGTTTATATTTTATTTATCTCGTTGTTTTTCAACGTTTTTTAAGTTTTTAAACTTGAAGGAACTTTAGTGAAGGATACCACATACAACTCCGGTTTATAGTTTGAAGGCCAATAACTCGAGTCCTAAAAGATCGCCCGAACTAAAAACTTTTAATAGACATAAGGTGAGGTGAGGAACAAAAAAGACAGACAAGCCGGTGGTAGGTTAACGTTTGCTAAAAAAATACGTAATGAAAAAAGTCTCTTTTGTGACGGTGGAGTAAAATCTGAATAATTAAAATTTAAATATATTCTGTATGTAGTTTTAGCTTAAATACAATATATTATCCTGAACTTGCCTCATTTGCCATTATTTGTGAAGAAGAGTGGATTTCATGAAAGTACACGATGACATATAGTCTGGAAGATATTCTACATGAAGAAGACGAGCTATTTTAGATCGATCACAATGATCGTTTTTTGGAATTGCCTCAGCATTTGCAGATAAAGAAAAGTTAGACATATTCTGTTTGTCACTAAATATTATTAAACAACTAAAATGAATTTTCAGAAAAATACAAAGAGAAATACTAACACTCGTTCATTTTTGTTAGTCTTCTATTCACAAACAAACTGACAAGAACTAGTTCCAATAAAACAACCAACGCCGATTAGGTGGTGTTTTAATGGCAAAATAATGGTTTGTATTTTCTTCTGACAATGTCGATTCATCGCTGTTGTCTTCGGATCAAACGGACGCCTTGTCGATCCTCTTCTGACGCTCGATGAGACGACGCTCACGCTCGAATTCCTTCATGCGCAGAATATAGCTACAAAGAATAATCCAGTTTAGTACAAGGTACAAAGAGTTTCATCAACTTACTCGTCGTATTCACAGTTAAGATAGTCATGCTTTTCGTGGTGACACTGGTATACAAATGGAAAGACGTCTGCTCGACAGGCACGGTATTGCAAAAGTTTGTGGGCACAGTAATCGCGATCCTCCAGTGGCAGTTTAGCCGATTGCATTTGCTCCTTAGTGGCAATCATAACTGTTAGGAATTCATAATCGATTAAATTTAGTTGGGAAATTTATATGCAAGTCTATCTTGGTACAACTCCGAAAATTATACGTCAAAATAACCCATATAAATGTATTATAACCTCACAATATTCTTATATAATTTATAGTATTTTTGTTATTACTATATTTTACTATTATTATAGTTCACGGTATTCATATATACATATAAGATAGAAGGGAATCTTTAAAAGACTAGATGATATACCTCTTTCTTTGCGTCCATTTGAAAATCCCAGTTGTGGCTCGAAACTGGGTTCCCTCAGAGGATGTGGGCCTTCAACTGGCTTGGCCGATTGCGTAGCACTTACGTTTCCCATTGTATCTGTGCAAATCACTGAATTTACCTATATATTTGAAAAATATGTCTTTAATCTTTATATACCTTTGCGCAAGTGTACCTTTTACAAATCCACAATCCACAAATATATTATCGAATAAAAATATCTATTTCTATCTGTCACTGTCAGTTGACAGAAAACAAGCCAATTTCCCTTATATGCACCGCCACCTGTTGTCTGGTATATAAAACTGATGCCGGTGCGATTCTAATCTGCATGAGTTCAGTGGATCGCAAAGCAATTTGCTGAATTATGCTGTGGCAGACATTTTATATGTCACGCGTAAAAACATTCCACAATTAATAAATATACCTTCATGTTGTGGAAATGAGATTTTCGTAGGTTTTAAATAAAATTCTCATTTACTTTACCGTTTCGTTGAACTATTGGAAATAACGTTAATCTGAACATACTTGCAAAGTAATAACAAAAATGAGGAAAATAGGAAAAAGAGCTTCTGAAGAGCAAAAGGACAGCTTGTTACAGTATTTTGAGCAAAATGAATCGCTTGTTAGCATAATGTAAGATATTTTTACTTGTCTTATTGTTTTTAAAAAAGCATACAAAAATTTACTGTTTATCATTTAAAATAAATAATAATATTAGAAAAATTTATGTAATTTTTAGGAACGATTCGAGTAATCCACTATCGAATCAACACTGGAGCAATCTATCAGAAATACTCAACGCATTGGAAGGTGCTCAGAAACCATTCATTGGCTGGCGAAAATACTGGCAAGATCTCAAGTTTGTATAAGCCTTTGCTAAAATATTAATATTTAAATATTTATATATTTATTGTTTTTTAGAAATTACACAAGAGAACGCCTTGAGGAAACCGTCAAAGCAGAAAATGCTCTGGATAAAGGTAGTGTGAATAAGGTTCCTAAAACACTCAGTTCTACGGAGATACGTATAAAAAATCTTTTAACATTAGAAGCAGCTACACTTTCAGAGTGTTCTACCAATAAACGGAAAGATGTAAGAAAAAACAAGTTCATTATACATTTTACAATAATATTTTACAAATTTTATCTCATCTATCATCAGAGTAAACTATTCTCACGTATAAGCACCAACCGAGCAACAAGCGCGCAAAAAGAGGAACTTCTAAAGTACTTTGAAGAAAATCCCGACGCAATACGATATGTAAATAATGTGATTGATGACCAAAGGGCTAAACAACGCGTCTGGATTGAGCTTACACATAAACTGAATGCCAGTGAGGGACCAATCCGACCAACATACAAATGGGCTAAATGCTGGAGTGATTTAGTTGCGTATTCAATGAATCGTGCCAAGCGAGTTGTTTCGGGACAAAACTGCATAGTTGCCGATCGACCACCCACCGTATGGGACAGAAGAATTCTACAAGTTGTTGGTCAACAGCACTTACTAGACTTTTGGGATAAGTCTAACGCAGAAAAGGCAGTTGATATCACTTCTCCAAAATCAACAATTACCAAATACTCTGTGAACGACAACAATAGCTTCGATCACATTGGAGAAGATGACTTTGAATGGGCCGAAGACAGTGTGGTAGAATAATTACATAATTTATTTTATTTGTATATTTTATAGTATATTTCTTTCAGATAGACGAATCGGTTGTACAGAAAATTGATGAGAATTCACAAGAGTCGGACGCAATGCAAATACTGTCAGATGAAGCAGACGCAATTATTAGCGGAAATATGCAGCAACCTTTGGTTGAAGTGATTACCGAGCATTACGAAGAAGAGGAACATATTGAGGAATATTACAGTGTGGTGGAGCAAATAACTGAAGATGAGGAAAATAATTCATACATCGAGGTGCCTCAAGCTTCTATGGATGTATTGAGTAGTAGCACACTACCTGCGGCCAACAGTATGTCTGATGGTTGTCTGTCTCAGCCTATTTTGATTCAGACACTGCCAAATCCAGACCAAACACCAATTAAATTAGAATGTTTGAAGGCTCCACAGATCAATGAAAATAACATAGACGAAATGTCTGAAGAATATAGCAATGAAGATGACGAGGATGACTCGAGTATTTCTGCTGCACTTTTTGCATTAGGAGCGTCTGCTGCTAGTATGTCGACAGCCCTAAATGATCTTGCACGAGCGTTGCAAGCAAGAAAGCGTAAGCGCCGACGATTAATGTAATCTTAATAATTGTATCCGGGGTTGAGTAAAACTTTGTCTCTTAATAGATTACAATTAGATAATATATATTAATGGATCTTAAACCTTCCCATTTTACATTTTTCGAAAAATAAATAAATATAGGCATTATTGTTTTTAATGTTAGATAAAAATGATGTACATGTGTTTTTACAAATATAAATGAATATTTAGACTTTAGATGTGGCCATAAAAAATGATATTTGTTGTTTGATTACGTTTTTTTGTAAATTTCCGAATATACTTTTACCACTCCCGACTGAATGATGAAATCTTTTGTTACATAAACTTAAAAAACAAATTCAATATCTCTAATAAAGCAAACGATTAATAATTAAACTCAGGTGGTAAAAGTAAACTAAACAAATATGAAGATCCTTCTCAATTCATTCAGGCGTTATGCAAGGTACGGTTGCAGAGGCTACGCCGCTTTCCTCTTTGTTCATAAATATTGGTTGTAATTCAACATTGTTGTTGTAATTTAATTTTGTACTCAAATTAGGGATGAAATGTTATGAGGAATTTAATTTAACGTACAAATGAATTTGGATAATTCAAACCACCTTCTTCTTAGCTCATCTAATCTATTGTAATTTCACATTTCCTTAATAAATGGAGTAAAAAAAAATGGTGTAAAAAGGTGAATTTGGGAGTGATTATGAATTCTTATCTTCAATATGGGACAACTTCGTTTTGAATATTTAAAATCAAACGTTATGGTCTGCAAAATTATTTTGCTTTACATTACTCTACATTGCCCCATTGCCCCTCTACATTGTAATCTGCAATAAATAGCACGAATATCAATACCAAAAATACTATTACATTCATATATTATATAATACCATTTTGTATATGTGGCAATTTATTTATTTTCAATTTTAATACGTATAATCACATTTCATTTTTTTGTTAATTCAATTTTTTATTGTGGATTTTTTTTAACCTTTTACATATTTACACATTATTTAATAACATACCTTTAACATAAAGTAAATAGAGCTTTAAAATATACAATAACATATATTTATGTGGAGCATAGCCAACTTAAAAGGTATATATGATATATTATATATTATATTCTGCGCAATTTAGCTTTTTAAATTATGTATAGGGTAGGTGATCTTAAAACTAAATAATACTTAATAGAAACAAAATTTTGTTTGGGTACAAATATGATCTGTAATGAGTTTACAATGATGTGTGAATTCAAAGTATATCCTAGCAAACTCATCTAAATCGTACCTTTGTAGGGTATATAAATTATCTGGATAAACTATAATATGAAGATAATACGTATAATTTAAGCGCAATTGTGGGTGGGAATAACGACTGTGGAATATTACAAAATCACCGTTTACAATTATCGTAAAACACCGACGATCCACGATTAGAAATGTCCGCAAATTCCCGTTTTGGAGAGCACAGCTTGTTGGATTGCTCTGTGTTTCGCTTCCTGTTTTGTGAAATCATAAATAATATAGTATAATAAAATCATATAAAATATAAATTAAGTCCTACTCTCTGGACGGCATCTGCATCGTGTCCACAATCAGTGACTTTACGTACAAATGGTCATTACACCAGAACAGGCAAAGCGAACGAGGTTCCAGAACGTTCATCTCATGCGCCCAGTTTAACTCCACTTTGCGGATGCGATCACCGAGATCGTGTGGATTTGGAATCACTACCTGATAGGTGGAGCCGTGCTCAAGACGTGCGGTTCCCTTTGGTGTAAGATCGATGCCACGCAAAGCACCTTTGTCAGAAAATATGGCAGCTGTTAAGTATCCTTGTACCCAGGGTTCTGCCATGCGTGGCTTGGCAAGTTCAATAGTAAAACGGTAGTGATGTTCTATTAAAATTTATAAATAAAAAAAAACATTTATATTTTTTTTATTTCATACAAGAAAATGGGTTTTTACACAAATCTGCTTTACAAAATTTAATTTTTCAAAATTCTGTTTTAGCAAATTCTCATTTTAAAATTCAGGTTTTTTAAAATTCAGAGATTCAAAATTGTTGTATTTATAAAAATATGTAAAAAAGTTTTTTTTAATCCATAATTTTGAAAAAGCAGTATTAAACAGTATTTTGTAAAATAACGTTTTTGTTTAACAAAAATTTGTAATATAGAATTTAAATATAAACAATGTTTGTAAAACCAAATTTTGTAAAACACAGTTTTGGTAAAACAGATTTTTGTACCCAAACCAAAATTTAAATATACTTACGGCAAAACGGATAATCTCGTCCGGTAGTTAAAAAATACTTTCCCGGTTGAGGCGTTGCAACCAAGTCATCATTATCTGAACTGATTTCGTTTTCCGAGGAATTTGATGGTGCTAGATTTGTGGGCAGTGTTGCATGATATCCCATTACAGCGCAATTACCTGAGCTACACTTAAAACAACGTCCTGCTAGAAAGTGTTGATAGGAAGGACATCGGTGAGCTAATTATGAATTTGGTTAATTTATATTAACGGTTAAATAACGTAAAATCATTTTTAAAGCAAAACTCACCAACATACGGACATTTGCCATTTATGCTGTCTATAAATAATTTAATTGCGCGGACATGGTTGCAGGCAAGCAGTACCCTAGATGCCTCTTCGATGCCGTCTTTGACCAGAGTTAACGGAATGAGTGTTCCACCTTCTTGCGAAAGCGCACATCCGGGCTGCTCTTTACCGTTGTTAGGATAGAAGTCAATGTGACCACACGATTGTGACATTCCGTAGCCCGGAATTTCGAGCAGGAAGAAACTACGTCCGTCCGTATGAATAACGTCCACAAATTGGGCGTCGGTGGGGTCTAGTCGCACTGCTGGTCCCATACCCTGAAAATACGGTTCTGCTGGATCAAGACCAGTAATTCGTCCGATACCAGGAATTCGAGCACCAGCATAAGCTGCCGTATGAGCTCCGAGCGAATGTCCGATCATGTGCACGTCCTCAGCACGCAGTCCATGGTCATCCTGCATCTTCTTTATCATGTGCGCTATTTCTAATCCTACAAGTCTTGTATTTGCTGTAGCCTTCGAATTTTTAATAATAATTTTAAAATATATGTTAACATAAAATTATGAATTATTTACTTGAGTGTACAGTGGCAAAGATCCACCGGCCCAGTCTACTACGATCACATTTAATCCGCCCAGTAAGATCAGTTCGTCACGCATCTCGGACACCCAGTTTGACAGAGGTGTATCAATGAAACCGTGTATAATAAACTTTGTCTTCCACTTGGCATTGAAGTTGGAGTCTTTGATGCTTCCCTTTTTATCTGCCTCGATCAACTGACCTTCGATGGGATTTAATTCCGTGTATAGTATAAAACGGGTGTTGATAACGACGCGCGGCAATGGGAAAACGTTGAACGGCCGATGGATTAGGTGGTACCATTCCCGCGTGATGTTCATGCATCCAATCTCGCCAAAGCAACGTGTCTCGTTCTCGACTGTGGAAGTAGAATTATATATTATCTAATCAACATTTGCGTCAACAGATCTGAGCCTCCCCCAAGATTATATATATATATATATATATTTTTTTTTTGTAATCAAACATTTCATGTGTTGTAACATAAATTAAAATAACTTAAAAATCATAAATCTCAGCGTCTAGTTTTAGTGTTTTTCTTTATGTGTACCAAAAACTAATTTGATACAAAATAAAATAAAAATTATTGCAAAGCAAAAACAGTTTTGTTGCAAAATAAAAAAATATAAAAAAAAGAAAATATATTTTTGGTAAATAATAATTAAAAAAATATTAGAAAAAAACATGTTGAAAAATATATGTAACAATTCAATTAATTAACTCAATCAAAAATATTATATAGGACATATATTTGATGCTATTTTTAATATTTTTTTGAGTCCCAGAAGTTTCTTATGCTCCCACATAGCCCTCTTTGATCCGCCACTGCGTTTATAAAACAATTCTTGGATTTTTTATATATTACATAAAAATATTTATGTGTCTATAACTTAAAAGCCCCCAAGAATTTATATAATTGGCGCCACTGTTCTAATATATTCTTACCTATCTTATATAATATTATATAATATAGTTAAAATAAACGGTATTGAGTAGATGACATTGACCATTAAAACCTCTTGGGCCACCAAAGGTGAGTATCGCGCGTGTTCTTAAGGCTGTTCTTTCACCATTCACTCAGCGCACGAACGTAAGCGTAAGTATATTATATTATGCAAAGCATATACAAATCAAGAATTCTGGGTTATACTTTCATTAAACTTGTATAACGTGTCGATGTGTGTATTTTGTATGTATTTATTTTATAAAGTAGTTACAGTTATTATTTATATAGTAAATTATGTATTATAACATGTGCGCATACTGTAAATGCGTGCATTAATTTAATCAAATTAAATTCAATATGATTTTATTTGTATCAATATATAGCAATTATTTAATAGAACCACATGAATTATATAAATAATATTTTAACATACATAATATAGTTGGATATATTCTATATAATTTCTGGGTCAAGTCAAAATATTTTGCGTTCACACTATGCGGAACAAAGAACTTCTCTAAAACAAAAACACGCGTGCTTCTTTTGTCCAAAATAATTTAAATTGAATATAAAAAAAAAACAAAATAGGCCAAATTATGTCTTTTTACACAGCTTAAAATGTGGGTAATTTTTGTTTAAAAAAATAAAAAGATCCTAATGATAAAAAGAACTAGACCAAGACCAACAAACAAATAAAATATGAAAAAAGCACCCGTAATTAGGTGCTGGTATTAGTTTTAAAATTGTCCTTATATATTTTCTAATAATATAAAAGACCGCGAAGCACGCATTGCTGTGGAAGGATCCCTCCACCCCAAAAGTCTGTAAAAGTTTTCGGTTATTTCAGCCAAATAGTGTGATAGCATCCCTAGTTAGAGGTTACCTCGTACGGGGTAAGCTTATATTGATGCGTTTTTTTACATGCTATCCCCAAATATATAAGGACAATTTTAAAACTAATATCAGCACCTAAGTATAGGTGGTATTGCCCTATTTTTTTGTTTGTTGCTCTAGGTCTTAACCTAGGCATTGGGCATTTTTTATTTATTCCACTCACCGAAATGTTTCCCCTATTTAAAAATACAGAGTTGTTTAATTTGTGTTCTTCTTTTTTATTTGACAGATACATCAAATACCTAACAATAATACAAAAAAAATAAACATCCCTTATATTTAACCCCCTTTTAATAATTTGTTTCTGATATTTTCTTAAATCTTTAACCCCACCCCATATAAAGGGGGTAGATGTCCGACAACTATTTTTAACGGTTTTGTGGTGTGGTAAGGACATATTTAAGGGTAGTAGGGCCACCACCCCATAAGGCTGTAAAAACTCTAAAATATATACGCCACAGCTTTTTTTTTTTATTAGTCATCATTTTGATAGTGATAATGTTTTTTTTTATATTTTCTTGTTTTATTTTTAATATTTTTAATAAAATGATTCAAAATGATTTTTTGATAGTGGGTGTTTTTATAATGTTTTCGTGCTGTAGTTTTCATGAAATATAAAGAAAAGTACCCTCATTTAAAACCAATTAAAAGAGCTTATATTGGTTGATTTTCACGATAATATTAAAAAAAGTTAAATCTTTTTGTTGAAAATGTTTTTTACTTCAAAATATTTATAAATAGTATACAAATATGTAAAATATTTTTCAATAATGCATCGTTTATATAAAAATATTATACAAAGCATCTTTAATTACAAAAAAGCAAATTTACCGATTAGTCAAAAAAATATCCAGAAAAATAAAATTATACAATATAAAAATATGGAAAATATGTCCATTTGATTTTTTATTTAAATAGTTATAGAAAGTTTATTTGGACCAAAATTTAATGTACATTATAATTTATATCACATTTTTATCTTAAATTGTGTATGTATAGGTATTATTTCGTTATAAGTAAATTAAAGTTACATTACATTTATTATTTTACAGAGACCTTTTCGGCCATTTTCATTATCATATTCGTTATCACCGCACTAAATAAAAGTAATATAATAAATGTCGAAAGTACCACCAATTCAAAAAAATGTATCCCAATAAACACTACATACAATGACAAATTAGAATCTATTAAATGACATAAGCATCTATCTACAATCCATTAAACTATTTATAAACCATTTTTATATTTTAAATTGCGCATAAAATTCATTTTATTGCAAGTGCAGTCGTTTTTTTTCACTCCAGCCAAAATAATGTATTATTGTCTTGATGACTGGTTATACATAATATTATTGTATTTAAATTTCAGGTTATGTACGAGAGTATAAAAAAGTAAAATACTTTGAATATATATATATACATTATTAATGTTTATATATTTTCAGAAATACATACATTCAAAATATTTTCAGTAAAATTGAGAACAATGTCAACCGGTTCACAAAAATCCAGCCAAAATGGATTGTGTATAACTTATTTACATTGTTTGCATCATTTTTAAACGGTTCATGTTAAATAATACATTGGAAATATGTTTTGTTCATATTTGGGGGAGTACGATATTATAATTATTATATATGTATATTTATGTATATTGTGTAACTAGATAAATATATATTTTCAATAGGGCATATATACTTACAAGGTAGCCATGGCAGGTTTACATCAAGTGGCAATCGGTCTGCCCGGGCCCAGCTGAACGCCGCATCCAAGGGACCTCCATTGGTGGGGTGCAGCACTCCTAAAAAGCATGTTATCAGAGCAACAATTACATAGCTCATCATTGTCGAACGGGCACTGAAACATAAAATACTAAAATATTTAATAATTGTCAATAAATAACATACAGATTTAAATACCAATATATACTAAAATAGATAGTCGGACAACATAAATATTCCCATTATACTTTATGTGGCGAGACAGCATCACAGATAAGTTTTATATATAAATAATCATTTCGAAATAGTTAGTTTGGTTAGCTTGCATGATATCAAAAAGTTTAACGGAGTATTTGACAAACGAGAAGTATATGACATTAGTTTCACCCTTTGTGGCACATATATGTTAAGAGTCACATGATAATATTAAAAACCGGAACGGCATGGGGCCACTTTCAGTGTTCGCTTACGTGAGCATAGTGACCAAAGTGAGTGGATTTTTTTATCCTTATTACACAGATCGTCTGTCATCGCACACTACGCTCACGCGAGCGAATACTGAAACTGAAAGTGGCCCAGAGCGTTCTGCATTAGTTTGTTATAGTAGAGTACAATATCTATAAACCGTATTTTCCTGAGAGGATTATAGTTAATTCATCGACATAAGAAAGTGTATATATATATTATAGAAGCCTTCCTCTTTGTAATTTATCATACGAAGGAATATCGTTTCCGATACTTCATAAATGAATAAAAAATGTTTTTAAAATGTTTCCTTGCGATTTGATTTTTTTTTAATTATATAGTTTATAATCATAGATTTTTTTAATGACGTTAACGGGAAAAACTCTTTCTAACTGTCATTTAATGACTACGTTATTCCGAGAGGATTGGAAACGCGGTACACTCCCTCCACTAGACGGGAGGGTGTGGTGCACCGACAGTTCTCTCAAAGATGGATGTTCTGGCGCTGGAATTCATTATTCCAACCTCTCCACTGAAGATATGGTAATCTCCCTGGGCGGGTATGTTTCTGTGTTCCAAACAGAAGTATATGCCATCCTCGCATGCGCTCAGTTAATTCTGCTCAAGGGCGAAGGAGATGCGCCTGTCTTTATATGTTCCGATAGTCACGCGTCCCTGAAATCGCTGAGCTCTTCCAGATTCACTTCTGGATTAGTGCTTAGCTGTTGGCAGGTGCTACAAGAACCATCTCTAAGGTCTCCTGTAAGCCTGGTTTGGGTTCCTGGTCACTCAGAAATCCCGGGCAACGAACAGGCAGACCTCTTAGCCAGAACTGGTAGTGAAGCCCGCTTTACTGGACCAGAACCGGCCATAGCTGTATCATCATCACTTAGGAAATCGTGGGTGAAAGAGATGATGAACAGTAGCCAGCTAACACACTGGGTCTCCAAAAACGAGTGCGAGACATCAAAAATGTTTCTGAGGAGACCAAGTGTGCGAGTAACTAAATCGGCGCTTCATTTAAAGCCTAAAGAGCTCGGTTTGGTATGCGGTATCCTCACGGGTCACTGCCGACTAAACAAGCACCTTCATCGGATGGGCTACTCAGATTTCCCAACCTGCAGGTGCGGGGAAATGATGAGATGATGTCATTTCACTCCTACAAGATCCCCCTTGACTCGCTCCGCCTTCTTTCTCTTAGTAAGATTGCGGAGTTCGTCAAGAGATCGGGTAGGTTCCCGGAGACCGACCGACTCTAAAATACGGGTTAAAGCACAATGGGACCACTCAGTGGCCTACGTGCTGGACCTGTCTTTTCGAAATGGTAACCCCCTCCAATCATCATTATCGACATTTATTGAAATCAATTAGCGTTTATTGTATAATAAGTTTAAATATAGCAAAATATGCCCGATTTCTTCACTTTGTTTTCACATAGAGTCATAACAGTGTTTTCACTGACGGTTATATGTGACAAATAAAGCTATTCAAACAAAAACAGTCATGGATTAAAAATAAACAAAATTAGAGTACAAGCAAATTTAAAAGCGTGTGAAGAAATGGAGCGGTATCAAAAATAGATCGAAAATTAGTTTTCGTGAAATCCCTATTTTCAGTTTATTTTCATAAAATATGTTTTCTATCTACAAAGAAACTAACAAATATAAAAAAAACTCGCCTAATTCCCTATAAAATTTCCAGCCTAGCTGCCTATTATATATACATTAAAAGTATTATTTATGAGGCATAAAATAAATCGCTCTCAACAAAAAAAAGTATGTTCTCCTAAATAAAAATAATGTGCACCTAAAATAAAATAATGTACACCCTAAAATAACAGTGTTTACCGAGAAACATGCTCTAAAAACATAAATGACCAACCAGAAAGTATATTCCGGCCAAATAAAAGAGCTTTTGTTCTTTTTAAAAAAACGCGCTAAGCGTAAAAGTGCACACCGTTTTTGTTAAGGTGCACACTTGGTAGGTGCACATTTTTATATAATTAGGAGCACATTTTTGAATTTTTAGCTAAGCAAAAAAAAAATTTTGATGGGAGATTTTCAATTATTTGGTGGACAATATTGAATTATATGGAGTAAGCTAAATTCGATGCTTTATTTATAATGATGACGGGTCACCGATTCATAGAGACTAGATAATCCAGCACGTTAACCGCCTGAAGGCCCATTATAAACTATACCCGTTTTCTGAGGCGTTTTATTTTTACTATAACCCGATCCGATTCAGAAATAAGCCTTGTGGAAAGTAGGTTTTCAATTGAATATCCGGTCCCTAATTTTTACTCTATAGACTTTAAATTTTTTTGTTTCATTACTTAGTAGCTTTTAATTTAGCACTAACGATTAGGCCAATTAGTTATCACAGAAGCTAATTGGTAATTATTTACAAAATATTCATGATTTACATTTGAATTTAGTTTTTTATGAATAAATATCAAAACTATGTGCTTTTGCTAAATATTCACTGTAAATTGCATTTTTTTTTGGGCAACATGGATAATAGGTGATGCCAAGACCTTTCATTTGCCCAGTCAGAGCAGTAGTTTTTAAAAAAAGATTTTTTTTTATAAAACTCAGTATATCTCCAAAGATAGTGAGTTAATTATTGTTATTTATTTTCAATTTGATGGCCTTTTTTTCATTTATTTTATCTAAAAGGACTCAGCAACACCTATCCAAATATACATATAAATACATATATACAAACACAAAATTCTCAAAAACTTATCTTTTTTGGTGATGGGAATTTTACCCCGGCGACGCTGGCCCCGCTGTCTACTTAGACTTTTAAACAAGAGAAAAAACCACAAAGGAAAAATAATTTTAAGAATTTGATTTTATGAAATTTACCCCTGTCGACATTCACCCAATTTCTTTTGGATATTTTACCCCGTGCTCGCTCACCCCACCAACACTGGCACATTTTTATTGTATTTCATACAAAAGACGCTCACCCCGCGGTCGCCCGCCCCGCTTACCTCACACAATTAACAGTGAACAAAGCCAATGAAAATTATTAAAATTCAGAAATATTATGAGGTTGGTTATAAATCGTATTTTAAAAGTGTATACTATACAATCAATCATACGATATTAAACCTTTAAAAAGGTAACAGAACGGGCGAGCGACGGCAGAGTGAACGTCCAAAAACTCAAATTCGTTTGTATAATATTCGTAAAAAAATGTGCGAAATTCGGCGGGGTGTAGGTCCTTTTATTAGTTTCATGTTGTAATATAATTTGTATGAATTGCAACTGGGTCTATGGCAGGCCGCCCATTTTTATTTATCGGTCACATTTTGATCATATACAGACATAAATAAATATGTTCTTCGGGGATTTTTAATTGAGTTTTTTTTTGTGAATTTAGGCCCAACCCGATTTTGCCTTAAAAGTTCTCATATTAATTATTATAATACAGATATAGTATAGCAGTATAGGAAATAGAAATATGTAATAAAACTAGGATTTAAATTAAAAAAGAGTTCAAAATAGAAGGTTTTAACTTTTAAGTAAGGCATACACACCGGCGCTTGTGCGTGCATGATATCTGAAATCAGTAAAATGATCGCATGCATTATAAAATAACAATACATTTAGTAATGTCGGAAACGTACTATTAAAACGTTTATTATTATTGTAAGATCCCAAAAACTGTATGATGTTATTGCAATGTGAGTGAAAACACAGCGAAATGTTAGTACTGTACGTACAATATAAAATGTATGTAATATGTAATATTAAAATTCAAATACATAATCCTATATACATAAATACGGTGGTGAACGTGGACTGTACACACAGTGCACTATTCTTATATATATATATACATATATTATTTGTACTCATGTGCACGTAAAGAGAGAGAAAGCCATTTCGGATTGTGAGTGGAAGTAAATAAACAACTGTATAATACCTTATAAACTTCTTTTTCGCAAATATTTCAACGCAATTATTATGATATATGCTAATAATAAATATATTAGAATGCATTTTTCATTTAAGAAAAAATTATTTCAAAAATGATTGTTGTATTACATAGTTTAATATTTACTATTTCATAAAAAAACGAGTAATCTTAGAGTAAGTCGGCATACAAGTCTCAAAAGTTGGTCTCATGCTATATGAACGAGCCCATATATGATGCAATTTGGAATTAGAAATATCATTAGGTGATAGAAAAATCTTTAGCCTAACAGAAAAGAGAGACGTACAGCAGGGCATAGATAATTCGTTGGGCATTTTGAGCACTGCAGTGTAACGTCTGGTAATTTAAATACAATCATATAAAAAGAAAAGAGAGTTTACCAATATTATTATAAATTAAATATTTATATAAAAGAGAAAGAGAATATACTAATACGAATATAAATAAAAAATTATTTCAAATAAACATATTACTTAAATAATTATGTAGAGAAAATATGTTTCCTAATAATTATATATAAAATGAAAAATGCAGTTATTGTTTAATCAAATGATATAATTAGATACAAAAAGCCCTTTCTCACAAATAATGTTTTTTTTTTCAAACTTACGTCTTCAACTACACAAACAAATGTTTTTGGGAAAAATAAAAAAATACCAAATAACAAAGTTTTATTTTCCAAAGATGGTGCGA
Source organism: Bolitophila cinerea (assembly GCA_010015015.2). NCBI lineage: Eukaryota > Metazoa > Arthropoda > Insecta > Diptera > Mycetophilidae > Bolitophila > Bolitophila cinerea. The sequence continues at coordinate 30,047 of JAAAKO020042959.1, forward strand.
CTTTTTCATAATTCCCGAATAAAGGCTGAATAATTTGGAATTTCGTTCCTGAATAACGGCCTGAATAGTCTTCCCAAAACAGGTATTATTCAATTTCTGGATGAATAAATTACAATTCCCAAAACCTTATATATATATATATATATATATATCTTGAATTTTACTTGGGATTTACTTGTATTTGAATGCAACTCATAATTATAACCTACCATATACGAAGATATTAAATTATAATATAAAATAAAAGAATAATGTGCAATATATACACGTTTTCAAGTGAAATTTGTAATTTATTTACTTTTTTCTCTCGATCTGCCAATGTCAATCATCATCGTGTTGAGTTTTTTTAAAAAAACTTATTTCTTCTCGTTGCAAAATTTGTTTTAATAATAACTGACGCAACCAGTGGTGGTAACGATTGCCAAAGGTCGCATTGACTTTTTTGTAAACTAGTGAAGTATCGAAATGTGTTTGTCATTCGTTGACAAAACACGATATATAATTATGATAGACATTAGTGATTGCCCGACAGATTTTTTTTGTCTTTATAGTGCCATTATATTCTATTAGTTTTTCTGAACCTAATTATAATATAGCTGGCACCTAAGATATATATACTACAGCCTGTATCATACATGCGCAAGAGGTCTTAAGAGGTTAATAATTTCTTTCAGGGAAAAAAATCTCCTTCTGACCTAATGTTAATTTCGTGTAGACAGCAAAACAACTTTTTGGTATAATAATCCTTAAAAAGCTGTTATATGAAAGCCATGAATAATTGATAGTTAATATACTGAAATCATCCAAATTTGAAATAAGCTACTTTTTACCTATTTCACCTGTAAAGCTATAAGATATTCGATAAAAATAAAAAAAATAAAAATCATACAAAATTAGTAACAAATGGATAACATAAATTGGTAAAAAACAAGCAAATCAGGTAAAAACTAGCCAAAGATTTCCACCATGATCTAAATGCAATTAGGGTATGCTTTAAAAAGAAGGTGTAGTTTACAAATAAAAGCCAAAAAAACAATATATTAAATATACATAATAATATAAACAATTTTTATTACTTATTTCATTTTAAATAAAAAAGGGTCATTTTGGTAAGAATTATTCAAAATATATATTTTTGTATTGACTTAATACCAAACCTAATTAAAAGTTCAACAATCATAAAATTATATTGGCAAAAGTTAGCAGTGTGTGTTTGACCACATGGAGATATAAATTGAATTAGAAGTGAAAATTGGTTTAGTATAGTCTGTTCTCAAGGGTCAACGTCTTAAGTATGAGTTAGTGGCCACTCTGAGAGCCGCTTTACCCCTATGTCCCATTCATGATTGTCCTACAAACGAAAACTTTTATACGATAAAAAGTAGGAGTTGCATTTTATTAAAAAAACAAAATCTGTAGCGAATAAAGGTTAGATGCATTTCAAACATTTGTCCATTAAGGTCTAGATAAATATATAAAAAAAAATATATTTATATATATATATTTCCATGTTTTTGTTTTACACTATTCAAAAAAGCATAACTATTTACGAGGGCTGTGAATTGTGACCCCTATTACTAAAAAAAATCTTGCAGAAACATGGGTAAAATATCAAAAAGCTAAGTATTTGTATTATAGTACCAAGTAATTAAACGTTACTCTAAACATTATAATATCATTTATATTCGAGGCCGAAAAATAAATATTTCAGTTGATGGATTGAAAGCAGCATTCACACGGAACTCAGTTGAACGCATTATTGTAATACATTAAATACAACTATAATAATCCATCAACGAAGGTAACATGTTCGGATCGTCGATTAACTCAACTTTTAAACTCGCTCATTCAAACTAGCCTTCTATGATTTAATAAAAAAAACATAACATAATTTGTCAAAAAAAGAACAACAAAAAAGCTTTTTCAGAACCTCAGTTAAATTCGCATTGCAATTTGTAATTTTGTTGTCTTTGCTGTGGATATATATATATAAATATATATACTCGTATATTTATATATATCTGTACATATATAAATATATACATATATACATAAATACACAAACACTTTATTCCAACAGTTTTGTTTTGTCGTTTTAATACGTTTTACTAATTATATTTACAACTATTTACAGCAATTAGAATTTTACCATTTACAACAAAATGCATAAAGCACCTTCTGAGTTAAAAATTTCGTCATTTCTATAAAATTACATATAATAAACCTAATCAATAAATATTGCAAATTGCATTAACATTTCCGCGCAGAAATTTTCTGTTGCGCGTATGCAGTTTTTGTACAAATATACACGATTACTCGTATTGTGGAATTTCTTGCAGTTTTTAGCATAAATGAACATAATAAACATATATACAGACTACACAGTCACTGAGTCTTTACTAAGTTTTGCATAATTCAGCGTGTCCGAGACTGTACTTCAGAGATACGTGAAACTTTAGACGCATATATGGGTTTGATATATCCTAATATATATATATATATATATATTTATATATTGTACACATTTATATAGTATACTTAATATTATGGTTATTATTTTGCAATTTCATGAGGCAGCGTTCACACATTAGTATCAACACATTGCGCATGCTCACTTAATCGCAGTCACGGTGAGGCGGTGGCGGCTGTATAGTGGGAGAAATGGCTTTTTTGCTGGGTTTTCACTTAACATGAATGTATTGAATATTTTTAATAACAGTCGTGAAGAATGGTACCTAAAAAATATGAACCACTTTTTTCAGTAAGTTTTTCTTTAAAAAAAAATACAATTACGTGTTTACTTGGTGTTACTTGGTATATTTGACAGGTAATGTATCTTTCAACACCTTTTAATCCAACTTCCACTCATCCGATCAATCTCAAACTTGGCAAATAGACTCGTTTTCAAGCTTCCTAAATTTTTTTAAATTATAATTAAAAAAATGGAAAAATTAAAAAAAAATGTTTTTAATATTTTGTTTTAAAAAACTATTTTTAAACTTCTAGCTATTATGTGCCTTTGTGTCTCTTCGGAGATAAGAGTTAGTACATAACTATTAACATTGAATTAATAAGTACTTTTACAGTGAAATCACGTAAAAAGTGAAAGTTTAATATTGACCGAAACTGACGAAATTCCGAAATTCTGAGTTAAAACATAGTGTTTTTCTTACTTTGAATAATTTTTCATTTTAACGTGGTTTTCATTGTTATCAAACGTTTGTTTTCTTACTTTATCCCATTGTGTTGAAAATTGTGTTGAAAATAAAACATGAATTTTTTAATTCATTTTGAAATTTTTTTTTTATTAACAAAGTGTTTTTAAAAAAAATATAAAAATGATAATGTAGTATTTTTTACATTTTTAAAATTATTACAAAAATACTCTAAAACCTACAATAGTTTTTTTGTATAATAGTTATTGTTATTTAATGTAAAAAAGACCTATAAAAGCCCAAACTTGTTTTGACTCCTAGTTGTTCTATGGACTACTTTGAGATCAATCTTTAAACATATTTTTTTATACAAAAAAAAATAAACGCTCTCAATCCAATAACAAAGATTAAAAACACGCAACATTCAGAAGATGTTTGTCCCATAAATGTTTTACCTTTTCATGAAAACTTGCTAAAATTGTATTGTTAAAAAATAAGAAGTGTTCATAAAAAAGAAACCAATATTTTGGTAGACACTCAATTGCGATATCAACTTGTGGATAGATTTATTATAGCTGCATTTCTAGATTTGAAACTATTGAACGAGAAATCTTATTATGCAAGTTAGGAGCCACGATCAGCAGCCCATTAAGGGTGCGAAAAAAAACATACAATTAAATCCTTTTGGAATGCCTCTGGTTCACTTCTATTCATTTTATACATTAATGAAAACTGACAAATACTGAAACACCGTACGATTACTTTATTTGCTTATTTGACATCGCTTTACTGACCGTGTTATCTAAATACCAGAAAGACGTAATTTTTAAAGTTTTTGGGAAGGGTAACAGTATAAAACTATGTTAAATTCAATATCCTAGCGTCAGTCAGTTATATTATTCATTAATTTGAGATACAAAACTATTTGAACGATTTTTGATTTTTTTAACACAAGTGAAATAGTTTTCTAAAAAGGTCCATATGAATAAAAACGCTTACCGGTAAGCCATTTGGAAATAGGTAGAAACACTGGGGGTCTGGCTGTCAAATACAGTGACTGAGAAGAGATCAGGTCAAATCCGATATCTTGCAATTTTACTTGGGCAACAAACAATGAATGAGTAGTGGCGCATGGTCAAGCGTACTATTTCAGTATTTCCGGTCTATATAAGTTTGCCATAACAAACAATTGTTTCCCGGAGTACTATACTATCGTGATTTTTCCTATTAAATATTTTTATTCGATGATGTAACCCCGATTATTTTTTTAATTTTGCGTAATCGTAATCTGTTGTAGTGATCTTATTAGTGCGTCCAAAATGTTCAGCAATATAATATTAATAACAAAATCATTAATTTTTAAATGATAATTGTGAATTCTTTAGTACATAATCTGTGTTTTTTAAAGTACAAAAAGAGTGATGAAATTAAACATTTTTAAAGTAAAAATACAGTGATTAAATTTTAAAATAAACTGTTTTCTAAAGTAAAAATCGATGATATCATAAATGTTAGTAAGACTGCTGACACTTGTAAGTTTTAATTTGACCTATTCTGCTATACGCTATACTGCTACACGCTCAACTGGTTCTCCGTTGAGTTGGATGGGTTTCTCTCGTTATTTTGTATTGAACAGCATTTATTTGTGGTGATCTAAAGGCCGACTAGGTTAGCAGAAATTTGCAGATTTTGCAGCATTGAGTCAGCATGTTTGTAACGATGAGCATCGTCAGAGTATTGAGTGTCTTTTAGGGTACCACACTATATATTGTTTAGCGTATCTTCAAAGACGCCATCTGGCAGGGGCGAGAAGCTCTCCTAGAAATATCCAAGGTCTGACATAATTCTTTCGTTATACGACAGAGCTCATCTTATCTCCTGACACTGATGGTCTAACTTCGAGTTAGCTCTACGCTCAATAGTGAGCCACCATAACTCGTCAAAAACTTATAGTTATCGATCTCTATTCAATACTTCGTTCATCTTATCTCCACTGATTCGGAAAAAATCATATGGTTTCTTTCTTTACAGATAATATTTGATTTTTACACATACCTGTTTCTTGACCCAAGAAATTTTAGGATTAGAAACATATATAGAGACTGTATCAATCAGTTAGGTCGCTTTTTATGAAAGCTGAACAGGAAGAGTTGCCACTATTATATGGTGATCTCTTCCAACATTGTTCTTCAACACCAAAAACTTTCAAAAATGTCAATTGGACATGACATTTTGTTTGCTCACGTGAGCGTAATGAGCGATGAGAGATGAGAATTTTATGTGTAATAATAAAGATAGCAAATTCCACCCACTTTGGTAACTATGCTCATGTTAACGAACACTGAAAATGACCCCCTGGGCACTCTCGCACAATGGTTTAACAAACTCAGTATTTCTTTTAAACCCGAAAACCACAGCTACAGTTTTTATTTAGGAAGACTACAATTTTTGGATCTAAGGATTTAATCGTAAAGTTTACTGGTGTTATACTTGATATTCAAGGCCATTAATGTCATCTGGTTTTGGCAATGTCGGAAAGCGGTCCACTGATTTTACGTAGCTATTATATGACCCTAGCTTCCTATGCCTACGTAGTATGATGGCAAAATGCTAGGAGATTGAACCTACCACCTCTCGACTTCTTTATTGAAGCTGAAACCAGGATCTTCCTTAGTGGATGTTGAAAGTTTTCACCTACAGGTCATGATTCCATCTGGAGCAAGTTCTTATCTTCAGAGTCAGAGTTAGGAATGCCAAACATATACATCTGAGAGCGTTAAATGGGATTAGTATACTTGATTGCTGCAAAGAGCTGCAGAAGCTAACATTCTTTTTTTTCGCTGGATCTGTGTATCTAATTATTAAAAGATTCCTCAAAATGAGCTAGCTTATGTACTGGCTAAGACCGGTAGTTGAATATCTTTCACAAAACCCGCCGTCGGAATCTATATTTAACTTAGAAAGTCCTGGGTTACGAACCTTATGAAAAACGGTCCTCTTTCTCCTAGACCTTTAGGACTGTCTGCGAAATATCAATGCTTAAGATGGGTATAAATTGTAAAACTCTACTGAAAATACAGATTTTGTGCCAGAGTTTTTTAGTATAATTTTGCTAAGAGAAAAGTTGTTGGGTTAACGTTAGTAAAAATCATGAGAATAAATGCAGAGAAGTCGGTGTCATTAATTTTCAGAATTTTTACTGTCGATATTTCACAATAAATAATTAATAATCCGGTGTTTATTTAATGGTTCTTATATAGGGTTGTCGGAGATGATTTGCCCTTTAATTCGCCTCGTCAATCCGAAGTCTATTTTGCATACAATAATGAACTCACTTCATGAGCTGGTTTAATTTACAAATGAAAAATATAGTCCTACGGTTAAATTTGTAAGTCAAAAGAAACATCACTAATGTTGTACCATTTTAATAATAAATATTCACATTTATTTACTAATACGTATAATTATATATTTGAACTTTTGAACAAATATCAATTGCCCGGATATATTATTCGAGATACTATTTAAAGTATTAGTTCTATATTATATTCGAGTAGTATTAGTGATTGCAAACCGGCAACCTGTTTTACCGTCATTTAATTGGAAATTATTAACCGGTTAACCGATAAATAATAACCAATTATTTTGATTGGATTTTGCATGTTTTATCTTGTTTTAACAAGCATAAAATAAAAACTTTGAAAGACAGTTTTTATTTTATGCTTGTTGTTCAGACAGACGCAATATTAACGATAATATACACTCAAGCTAACACGCAAAAGCAATCAAAGAAAAAGAAAATACGGAATATAATAGTAAGCGGGACGAAAAATAGAATTGCTGACGTCTTGGTCAACCAGAAAGAGCTACGAGTTGCTTACTTATTTGCGCATGTAAAATTATATTGTTAAAAAACTAAATACAATGTAAATATAAAAACATACAGTCCACTGGATGATAGCTATTCAAGATAGAATATGCAAAATCCAATCAAAATATTGGTTATTACCCATTAAAGTATATTTTTATATTGTGTTGCTAATTAGCAACGGCGTCTGGCAAGATATGTACCAAAATAATACCTAAATTGAGAGACAATTAAAGTATTGTTGTTGTTATTGGCTAACTAACTATTATTGTTAACTCAAAAAAAACAAAAGTCACAAGAGAGGTTGTCCGCAATGTAGGGGAGTTTTGTATCCGCTGATGTGGTGCCTAGTGATCGATAGTATTTTAACTAAACTTAACAAGTTAGGCTATTATAATATAGGTTATGCTGATGATATCTCTATACTTATTACAGGTAAAGATAATAAAACAGTATCAAGAAGTATTATTAAGCACAATGCATACATCTTTCTAGCTTTCTGTCAACCCTTCTTAAACAACTATGGTTCTCTTTAAAAAGAAAAGATAACACAATATTGCCATAATTCCTAAAACTTACAACACTTTAATAAATCTCAGTGAATAAGTAAAATACTTAGGTTTTATTTTAGATATAAAACTTTTTCCTAACATTCCTTTAGGCAATGTCGAAGAGCTTTTGGTTCTACACGGAGATTGCCTCTAAAGTTATCCTATGAATATAAGTCACCATGATCAGACCAATATTGACATTTGATGCTATTGTGTGACAAATATAAAGTCTAACGAAGTTAGCTTACAGTGTTATCAATGATTAGCCAGCATTTGCAATACTGGTGCAATTAAAACGTCACCAACCGCGGCCTTGCAAGCTTACCTTAACACCACTTCTACTATTTATTGAGGGAGTGGCCACATTGTCCGTGATTAGGAATGGTCACTTAGTGTAATTAAAAGTGCACACTCTTATATTTTAAGCAAGTTTGTTTTAATAAAACATAGTTAGGATATGAGAACTGACCACATTACTATAGCTTTCTCTTTCAACAAACCGTATAAGGCTTTAATACATAGTAGAATAGAATAACAGACAAGCGCAGCTTTCAATGAAAGTGGCTTTATTGTCTATACAGATGGCTCCAAGATTGAAAATCAATCCGGAGCTGGAGTTTACGCTTTAGAGGGTAACATAAACCAGTCAATCCGAAGTGGACAATTTTCAACAGTTTTACAATCAAAAGAACTAGCTATACTTACGGTAGTCGAAATACTTCTTCAAAGTAAAAATAGTGGAAAACACATAAAATCTAAGTCTGATAAGCCAGACTGCTTTGATGAAGTCAGATTAAGATCCTTTGGTTTAAGTGAAATTACTGTAGACACAATCAAAAATTTCAGTTTGACAAATAAAAGAGACTTTCAAAATGGTTTTTAACAATTGAGTTAAAGCACAATGGGCCCAACTTTAGTGGCCTGAGTGCTATAGTAATCGTTTAACGGTTTACACCCTCTAATACATTAATTTCGGTTTTCTATACAAGCAATTTTCGATGTTTTCTACAATTGTGTCTTCTTATTTTATTATATTCAATTATAATTTATATTTTATTTTTTTAAATTCATTATTTACTAGTTTAATGATTTTTTTCAGAAAAAAAAGAAAAACCTGTTCTGTCTAGATTTTTGAGGTGTGGGGACAGAAACGCCATTCTCATTTCCGCACAATGCCCCAAAGACTAATGAGCTACAAGACATAAGCGCTAAAGCTAAAGCGATGTCGCTCTTTAAATTTTAATGTACCAATTGTTTGCTAATATTTTGCTTGTTTTTTGCGAAGCAAATATACTTAAAATACTGGCGCCTATGATTTTAGCCCTTATGTCTTATGATATAATATTGTTGGCAAGGCTCTCTTGCCTCATAGGTCTGCTCGTCGATTTTTCATTATTTTGTAATATAAGATATATAGTAATGATTAATTTATGATTGTATAAATAAAAAAAAGGATTTGTTTAAATCATATAAATCATATATTATATCGTCCGTCTCAAATCAGAGAAAAATATTTTATATGAAGCTTTATTTTAACTGAATTATAAGGGAATTCTTTTAATTTATGCATATTACTCTTAGTTAATTTTTTGGACAATTCCAAGACACAAGAATGATGTGTAATACTCAAAATGTAAGAAAAGTTGAATTTAATAAACTTTTGAATCTACACGACTCATTATTAAAATATAAAAAATGTTTACTATTACTATTACTAAATCTTTCATGACAAAGTATATATAATTATTAAACTACAATTAAAAAGAACGTGGGCGGAGGACATTCATAACGGTACACACGTACTTTCTATAAACTTGACGTTTGCTTTCATTTGAAGACGTGCGAGCTGGCGCATTGTCAACTCATGTGTTAAAAAGTATATGCTAATATACACAAGTACAACTGAAATAACTAAAGAGGCTTAACAAACATTCTACTGAACAATGAACAAATGAACAATCTGTAATATCGTATGATGGAACTGTACGTTAGTACAATATAAAAGTAAAATATCATACAAGTATAATTTTACTTTTCAATAATGTAGAGAAATGAAACGATTATATTTGCATAACACTTTTATTGCCCATTGGTATACGCAAAAAAAGATTATTTAACTTTATAAAATTAAAATACAGATAATTATAATGAAAAAAAAACAATGCATACATTAAATATTTCGGAATAGATTTAAAATTTAATAAATATTTTTGTATTTAAAAGAGAGTAAGAAAGTATTAAGTATCAGGACAAGAAGTAAAGTACTAAAGTAATATTTATATATATATATACGTTTTGAATGGCTCACAAATAATGTATAAATCGTGTTTCCTGAACTTAACCTGTCTCCGCTCAAAATTGTGCGGCGTCTAGAGAGTGCGCAATGCGCATATACTATTTTTCTTAAGTATATATACATACAAACATTATGTATGACTTTATTTATAAGTATATATTATGTATACATGCGCATACATATTGTGTGTGTTGTGTATATATATATACATTATACATGTTATGCAATAGCCACGCGATTTCTGATGGCTTGTATATACTTATTTCCGTCATATAAATATTAAAACAACGTTAACCGGTTAGGTATTTGAATAATCATCATAACAGTCATAATGTTGTTTGTATTGTTTTACAAAAAAAAAACCTTTATTGGCGAAAATCCTCAATGGATTTTCTGTGCTCCGTGAAAGTTTTTGCTCACGACATTACATTTCTTTAAAGATACCTTTTTCGTTTTATTGCAAAAAAATATTGAGGAAAATTGACATCTAGACAAATGTATCCAATTCTTTTGCAAGATATTGTATAATATTTGCATATGTACGTTTTCAAAAAAGTGGACTATTGTAAAACCAAGTGAACGCCTACGCTAGATATATGTGTGCTTTGTCTATCTCTTTCCTAATGTGTTGAAAATTAATGTGTAAATACTCTGCGACATCTTCACTACGATACCCTCTTGAGTAAAACGCATACAAACAGTATTTAAATATATACGAGTATTTCGTCGCTTGATGTCTTTTGTATATTCGGGTCACGTTTGCGTTGCAATGTTTGTAAAAAAAAGCAGGGCCCTGACAAAACTGATGATGGGTGTTATTTACCATGTAGTTTTAACGAAATAAAAATAATTGTTATTAAAATTTACATGATGTATCTAATTATCTATAATAATTTAGATTTTCCACGGTGTATTCTGTAAGTTAGTTGACTTTGAATATCGATAATAAATCAAATATCAGAAATGTATGTTAAAAAAAACTGAGAATTGGCCAACAACAAAAGCAATGACCGCCAATAGGAACCAGTTATGATGCACGTTTGTCTATGTCCTTCGCTGAGATATAGAAATGTGTTGTATATGTTTTATGGTGCATTTTTTACTCTCACTCCAGAAGAGAAGATTAATTAAATTATAAAACAATAGCAATTATTAATTTATCACTGAACGAAATTGTTTTTTTGTACGTGAACCTTATTATAGAATCAAAAATAAAAAAATATTTATAATTCATAAAGTACGCAAATATCTAAAAAAATATCGCAAATAATATCGCGCACAACAAAATTGAAAAAAATATATATGCAAAGTGAAGTGGGTTTAATGCCGGAGTTACATCTAATAACTATGTGATCTCTCAATTCAAAATGGACATATTTGACATTTAAAATGACAACCGTTTACATTACGCTTTAAATTTTATAAATACCCAACTTGTAAACGATGACAACAATTGACAAAATCGTTTCAAAAAATATATTAAATACAAAATCCTATAAAAATAGTATTTTAATTTAAATACTGTTGGAGTAAAGTATTACTTCTTTTTTAAATATATTTTTTATATAAAATACTATTATTATTATATTATATTATATTATTTAATATATTTCTATATAGGTAAATTATTAATATCATTTTTTCCTAAATGTATTTTAAATACAAAATACTATGAATATTGTATTTTAAATACTAATATTTGAGTAAAATTCTTTTTTCTTTCAAAATATATTTAAAATAAAAAAAACAAAGAACTATTCTTTGTTTATTTAAAATACTATTTAAACAAAAATACATTTTTTAATGTATTTTAAATACGAAATACAAAATAAGATGTATGTAGTACTTTAAATACGATTTGCGTAAAATAATTGTTGGTATTTAAAATCCAACCAATATTTGGTATTTTAAATATAGTTAAATAAATAGTCAAATAGAAATAGTATTTTGGTATTTAAAATACCAAAAATATATGTTTTTTTTTTAAATACCACCTTTGTGAATTTTACACGAAATTTCAGTTTGATAGTTAGCTAGTTAATGAAATAGTATTTTATTTTATATAAAAATAAAATTTAACGCTTATTATTTAAAATTCTGAAAATCTATTTTGGTATTTTAATAGGTAAAATACTGAAAAGGTATTTTGGTATTTTAAATACAGAAAATATATGTTGTTACTTTTATGAAAGTACAAGTTACAAAATACTTTTTTGAAAATATACAAATTAAAAAATACTTACTTCAAAATTGTATTAAAAACAAAAAAATTAAAATACATTTTAAAAAACTAGTATTTGAAATACACCATAAGTCTGGTAGTCATTAAAATGCTTTCAAATAGTTCGACGAGATGACAATTTGACATTGGTCAGATTTGGTATTTTTCTTGCGTTTGCTGGTCTTTTTCAATAAAACGTCTTAAGAAAATGCATCTCTGCAAACGATCAATATCGATCACGAAATAATAGACAAAGATTAAACCAAAGCAAAAACGTGTTTGTGTTCAAAAATAAGCATAAATTGGTCAATGGATATGATATGACAATGAAATTAATGGCCGAGGCTATAAATCGAGGAGACGTATGTGACCAACGATATTAATGGCCACTTTGATTGTGTACTGCATACAAACAGAAAAACCATTTGCTCATTTAGGCCTTTTTCAAATGGCATTAGACATATCACAAAATCTAAATCTCGAATTTTAAATAGCTATTTCACTTAAAATAAAAATATTAAAATATCCTTTAACCAGTAATTTTTCGGGGTATAAATCAAAATTTTAAGTGTTTTTTACAAAAACTTAAAATTATTGTACTTATAAAAAACACAACTTCTGTGTGTTACATATTATATATAAAATATATGTCAATATGCTAATTGTTCAATTAAATAGTAAATAGTATGTTTATAGCGTAGTGTGATGGCACATTTATTTTTAGGATAATTCTGCCGGCGCAGCGGGCGGGCGGGTGGTGCTGCGGTGGCGGCGGCGGCGTGTTTCATAACAGGTACCAACATAAAATGTAAATGTGAATGTGTTTAGACTACTGATTTAAAACGAAAAATGCAATGCATGTGCGGTTGTGGCATAACATTCATCGTATATTATTTATATATACTCAACAAACTGTATATTATAGTATCATTTAACTATTTATGGATAACTCAGGTGTGTGCCAATCAGAAACTTTAAATCAAACCGTATATCTTGTATCAACCTGCTGTGGTATTCTTTGATTTATTTATCGACAAATTTGATAGTACTTGCCATACAAACATCTGTCACAATAATCGATAAAATGTTTCGATATTTTTTTAGAATAACACAGCTGATAATGAAATAAATGAAAAGAACAAACCATTATATATACATTCTAGAAAACACTATTAATATCTAAAAACTTACATTGCGAGAATTCCGAGAATAACCTTTTTACCTGTTTTGATAAAATTACAAACATAAATATATGCTCGATTTAGCGAAGATAAATTCACAAATTCCACAGTTGCAAAATCTTAAAAATATTATCATAAAATACACTTTAAAATATAGGTAAAATACGCAGACATTTATACGAAAAAAAATGTCTACTCAAACTCTGCGCAGGTATATATATATTCGTATATATGTTGTTATGATTACTCAATAATACCATATATAATATACGCATACACAGACACAGTCACACGCAAGTCATTCACTCAATTTATACACACGCGAGATCACCTCAATAACCTTGCAAGGACTACTTACTAAAAAAACACAAGACACGAGTTAATTATTAAATATACAGCAAGGTATTTTGTATAAACATGGGTCTTCAGTAGTTTTGCTATCGGCAATTGTATATGTTTTTTTTTTTTAGTTTTTGTTTTTATTTTTAAAATGATAATCACATTTCACTTATCTGACAATTGTACACGGTAAGAAATTATTAAAGAGTTAATGGAAACGAAATGAAATTTTGTTTATACTTGGCTAGTTTGTGTGCTCTCGGTCTCACTGCTCAGAAGTAACTAAAAACGATCGTTCGCATCAGATTGTTACATAGTGAATAGTGATATATAGTACACATACACATACGTAAAAATTTCAATATTGGAAATGGAATATGGTGTATTGGTGTGTGTGTGTGTGTGTGTGTATGTATTTGTATATAATATATATATATATAGAAATATTAAAATTATTAAGTCGTATGTGTGTAAGAGTTTTTGTTGTTGATATAAAACTGAAGAAAGAATGACCAACACATTCTTAATAAACGTCTTCACACTTATTTAGTTTACTCTGCTTTGTAATAATGCCTAATATACGATAATTAAATGTGTTCTCTATACGGGATTTTCATTAGGATTGTGATACCGTACGATTGAGTTAAACGCAAATGTATTATTTTAGTAAACCATAAACAAACTGCATTTATTTGTATTACACAAACAATCTTCTCTGTAAAACAAGTATATGCTTACCTGTGCAAGAGCAAGTGCCAATTCTCTGCAATGCAAACGGTGAAAGTTAAAGTTGTCTGGCGGGTGTTCGCGCAAGCGCATTCACAAAACATGGTTAATTCTGAAAATAAATCTAGATATTTGTACTGTACATATCAGAATTTGCATGCGTGAATTTTAAAACTATACATTCAATGGTTATGCTGGCGCCTTTGATATTATTTTTCTCGGTGTGCAGAATTCTTCTCAAAGGTGCATTTTTCTCACTTTCGATTTCTATGGAAACGGTGTCAAGGTCGTCAAAAAAGTGCATTCTTGTCACCAAAAAAATGCATGATGATTAAAATGTTAAGAAGAATGCATTGCCGAGGTTGCATAGTCATCTGTCAAAAAAAAGCTTAAAATTTTGAAACGCATAAGTGTGTAAAAGATGATTAAAATATACTAAACAGATTATAATTAAAAAATATTGAATCATTTTTAAACGGCCAAAAAATCTTTATAAAAAGGTAAAACTAATTAAAAAAAATGATTACAAACAAAAACTTATATAATTCAATTGTATAATAATATATTTTAAAAAATTATAATATTTTATAGAATTAAATAAAAGATTTTTTTTGTGTAGATGCAATTTGGTTTAAGATGAATTAAGATGAAATTAAAAACATTGCAGGAGCAGTTTTTTGGCGAAATAATAATACATGATTATTTCGCCAAAAAA
>JAAAKO020042960.1:0-27082 GCA_010015015.2 Bolitophila cinerea
ATATATAAATTGTGTATTATTTAATGAATAACCGGATGTTGCGACGTTCTATGTTCATCCTAATTTCTAATTGCTGGTTTGTGTTGTTGTTGATGCGCGCGCGCAATAAGTGAATGTGAATAGCACATGTTGTGCGGTATTGCATGAATATAGCGGCATATATACTATTATACTATATACTACACGATGAGTACGTTTATTGTGTACCCAATATATAAATAATATATGCTATACCAAAGCATTCAATATGTTTTATAAATAAAAGGCACACGTGCGCGATTCTTGGATTTTGAAGTGAGTGTGTGTGTGTGTGTCTGTTTCTATTCATATTCTAATTTGGCTTCCCCTGATGCGAACGGACTGATGGAATCATAAGCGTAGTTCCTTTTCCTTTTCATCGTTGATCACGGATCACGGATCACTGTGTACTTGTACATACTTTTACATATTTAGAAAAAAATACAAAAACACCTTGGATATTTTTAAATAATTGCATTTTTATAATAGTTAAATTATTTAGTTAAAAACAATCTCAAACACGAATTATCAAAAGATCAAATTATGAAAAGTAAGAATTATAGAAAGAACGAATTATCAAAAGATCATATTATCAAAAGTACGAACAATAGAAAGAACTATTTATAAAAAGTCCTATCTATTGCCCCATGTGTGAATGTACTACGATTGGCCAAAATTCGATTTAATTCGATTGACCGAAAAATGCACTTTAGTCAAAATCCAATAGACCGAATGTATCACATTTTCTCCTTTATCAATTCCTAGTATTTTTTAAGGTCGGCCTCCCAAACTTCACCCCAACACCCATTGAAGTTTTTTTGAAACTTGTTTATATAAAATTAAAAAAAAAAAAGAATTATAAGAATCGAATCAATGATTTTATTATAAAATATAAATATTCGGCCAATCGGATTTCGGCCAATCGGATTTCGGCCAATGAGATTTCGGCCAATCGAGCGACACCATCGTAAAGTAAAAGAAAAAAATATAAAAAGATCGAATTATCAAAAGTCCGAATTATTACCCCAGGTAATAAAAAGGTGCCTTTAGCAGTTCCACCGCAAACAAAATTAAATATATCGCATTGGTTTTGGATAAACTAACCTTGTTTTGTTGATTTTTGGAAAAAAAAACGTTTTATGATGATCATAAGTAATATATCATATCGTATTTTTAATAATTCATTTTCGCTTCTATTTCAATCAATTTCCACCAATTTTCTAAAGTTTTAGTTTAGGGTAAGTTTGTCAGATGGCCAAACAAAAAAAACTATTCCATACATCAATTCAACTATTTTACAGCCGAGTTAGAAGTGGGTTAGGTTCTCAGAGATCTGGTGAGTTCTGAAGATTCCCCTTTTGAACACACATTTAAAAAAAATAAAGCATGTTTTTTGCCTTCATTGCCTCATTAGTAGGCTTAGGCCATACTTTGTCATGGCATATTTGGTCATATTTTCCCCATTTTATAGGTCATATTTTATTTTTGGTCATATATGGTTATCTTTGTATTTTTAAGGCCATGTTTGGTCATATTTTAGAAATTAGTTCATTTTAAATTTTAAATAAGGTCATTCTTTTCAATTTCAGGTTATATTTTGTCATATTTTCGGTTTATAAGGTCATATTAGTTAATTTTGTCATATTTTGTCTATTATAAGTCATATTTGGTCATATTGATAATTTAAAATTTTAAATGTAATATACAGAATTTTTGTGACGCCTATATTTAACAATAACAATAATTATTTTAAGTACTTATATTTTATACAAATATATTGTATATATACCTCGTATTAACGAGGTACACATTTTTCATTTACTCGATTGGCGCAAAATCCCATTGGCCAAATTTCAAATGGCCAAATCACGATTGGCCAAATCACGATTGGCCGAATCACGATTGGCCAAATGATACGATTGACTCTCTACCTAAAAATCATTTAAATAGTGGCGATTTTTTCTCAACCGCTCTCCCTCAAGGTGACCTTTTCGCCATTTTTTGGTATCATATTAGTGTTATTAGGACTTTTGAGGCTTAGAAGGATAACTTATTTCGAATATGTATCCTCCGATTTAATTGAAAATTGGTATACTGATTCCTCCTCAAAAGAGGTAACCCGAACACCAAATAACAACATTTTAAGAAAATGACCAACTAAGGTTGGGGACAGGTTCAAATATTTAAAAAAAAATCGTATCATTTGGCCAATCGTGATTCGGCCAATCGTATCATTCGACCAATCGCGATTCTGCTATAATCGCGATTCTGTCAATTGAGATTCGGCCAATCGGATTTCGACCAATCGAGGACACGAGTTGTTTGGTATTAAATTTATGGTATTTCATATATATATTTTTTTTAATTCTACACAGGTAGGAGGGGGAAATGAAACAAAAATGATGCCATTATTTTATAAAAGGTTAAACCTATACAGCCGACTGGCAGATCCTAAAGAGGGGGACATAGAAAGATTTTATTTTATATATAAATTTAAATTCTTCTTATATGTTATTGATATCAATATACCTTCAATTGCCGACTTTACCCGATCTAGACCCAGCTCTGGTCCTTATTACAGAATTGATATTTTGTTTCTAAACAAATTTAAAACTGAATTTTCTTAAAACAGGATTTAAAATCTCTAAAATGATAGTCAAATACTATCGTGACGATTTGCACCATTCCCCCCCCCCAAACACTTTCTGGATCCTCTGTCAGTGATACATCATTTTTCCATTTTTTTTTCGTTTCAACACTCTTTATATTATTGATATTTTGAATACCCTTATATTGACACCATTTCGGAATTCTAAAAATCGAATGTCTCATCTTGTGAATTCGTTTGTATGAATTGCAACTTGTTCTATGGCATGCCGCCCCAAACACCAATAACCTTAAATTACGAAACTCTTTGAAATCAAAAAAAAAGTTTAATGTTCTTGCAAATTCTTATAATCACCCCTCCCTCCTAGTGTTCCTTTCCTAGAAACAAAAAATTGTTTTCGGCGTTGAGGGTTCCCCCAAAACTGTCGTTTGTGCAGTTTAGCCTTTAGTGCCTGGGGAAGAGGGAGGGGCAAAAAAAGGATGCCATTATTTTGTAAAATGTCAAACCTCTACAGCCCTTCAGTTTTTAAGGCCGTGAACACCCTTTTTAGGGCAGTAGGTCAGTGTAAGCTTAATATTTTTTTAGGCCTAAACCTTGTGTTCGAGGTCGGCTGACTCATACGAAATTGAACCAAATCAAACAAATGTATAAAGAATATATAATTTTTTTGGCAATGGAGGTCTACGGCCTTAAAATATTAAGGGCTGTATAGATTCCCTTAGGGGTTCATTTCCTAAACATGAAATGCTGTTTTTCGGTGTTAGTAGACGGTTCCTCTTCAAAACCTTTGGCCTAAACTGCACATCCGCCCCAACACATTATTAAGGCAGAAGTATACACTTTAGGCCAAAGGCACTTCAGCCCAAAATGGATAAGATCACCTTCCTCCATAAAGCGATATATCTCTTACTCGGAAAATAATCAAATTTCTAAAAACCCCGCGAATTTAGTTTAGTCTGGCTGTACGGGCCACTTTCTCCCAAAAACAATTTAGAAATGGGCCTTTTTTAGCGTAAAACCCTTCTTGACCTCTTCTTGGGGACATGTTCGCTAATTTTGTTCATCATATAATATTATATTGTATATATATCATAAACTTTAATATATAGACACAAAATGGGCCAGTTTTTTTATGTATGAACTTGTAATGAACATCTCTTTAATTCGCGGTAGTATTTTAGTTATTTTCGTCGTCAACAGATGGCTTATTATATACCCACACATTTTAAAAATTCAAATATAATTAAAAAAAAATATAAAATAAAACATTATAAAAACTTAAAATAGTGTCTACCTAATACATTTTAACGAATAGCTACTGATCGTCTTCAAACTATTAAAATACGCGTGTTATTACAATATCTCAAAACTGGTCTAAAAACTCGGCACGTCAAAGTCGACTGCCTACTTTCATAAAGATGTTCATTGCAAAAACATAACCTAACTTCTTCTATAGAGTTTTATTGCTCTTAGGTATATATATATATATAGTAATCAGCCCAAAAATGTGGCCTTCAAAAATCATAATCTTGCCTAATTATAAAATTGCGTAAAAAATATTGTGTTATTGTGTTTAATAACTCGATTAGACGTTTGATCGCCAAAACGACGCACAAGAAATTACGCACGAGCTACGTAACTGCGCCACGCGCCAGGCGCCACCGTCGCCACCGCAAAAACGCAATCTGCGAATCCGCCTCTGCCATCCGAAAATACCAGAGAGAAAAAGCGAATCAACAAAAAGAACAACAAAGCAAAAATTATGTATACAATACACAAATTAACAATGTAAACTTTGCATGTGATAGTAAAAAAGAGTGTGATGCATATATTTGCATGTAAACAGAGAAACACGAAGCTCCATTGCTCGGTTCTCCAACAACAACTCATTCAAAAATAAAATATAAATATTGCATACACGCAAAATCTGAGATTGCATTATAACATTTAAAATCCGAAATATAATGATCTCATTCTCCTCGTTTCGTTCGTATGTGTGTTTGTGTGTGTGTATCGTGTATATGTTTGTGCTCCCGCGCCGCCGCCGAATTTCAGAGAAAAACAACACATAAAACACAACAACAATAACACACGCACACACGACGATCATCATCGCATAATATACCAATTAAACGGTGCCGTGCAATAGCGAAACAACTGCAAAACGGAAACAACAACAAACAACGCATAGAGAAGAGAATGGCGCTAGAGCTGGCAGGCAGGCAGGCAGAGCGTGAGCGACCCGACGCAAAAATTTCCATCTACGCCTCTGTCAATTTGGAATGTTTTCGTTTCTCCGTGTATGGCGTACGCTCAATTGTATACGTACGGTTCTACGCTCTGTTCCCAGCTGCTGCCTGCTGCTTCGCTGTGTGCTATGTATAAATACAAATATAACACTATAGATTATATTATATTATTATATACTATATATTTATATATATATATACCCACTACTACGCGCACAAAGAACGACCACACAGAGTACGATACGAACCAAACACACCAAAGCAACGGGCGATGAGAAACATTAAATGTATATATATATATATTTATATATACGTTATATACACGCAATCCTCTCGCAAAGCTATATAGTGAATATGAGTGTGTGTGTGTGAGCGAGCGCCATCACAGCACATCGCACTCGCACTGTACAATACGATATGTTATATATGTGACAGCGCTGCCGAAGTACTTCGATCGGCCTACGTATTCCGTTTTAGTATTTCTTTTTTGTATGTTTGTATTTTATTTATTGTTCGCTAACGAAGGCACATTTTTTGCCATACAAAGTATAATAGAATAATAGTCCGCGAGTTACTTGGTTTTAGGATTAGGTCCATAATTCATAGAAAAATGATTATAGAAATAGATAGTCAGCTAGATTAGGCGTGGTTATACTAAAGAAAAGCTTTGCACATTTTTTAAATAATGAAATGCGAGAAGCCAATTTTTGCTGGTTCAACACTGATCTTCTTGGCCTTTGGTACCTTCTGGAAACGGAGTATTGTACTGGCAAGTCGAAGAGCAGCCTGTTTCAAGTCGGAGCGGTACTTCTTGAATGGCAGAATGTTCCTCAACTTGGTGAGATAACGCGAGCTCCATGCTTGGGTGTAACCTAAACGGTGCGTTCTTAGCTGGGCGGTTCTGGTAGTTGGCCTTCTTGTAGATGAACTGGAAGCCAGTCTTCTCAGCTGGGACCATAGCCAGGGTCTTCTTGTGGACCAAACCACTGTACCTGAAGGTGCCCACAGGTTGGTCACATTATTCTTTTCTGTGCTGAATGACTTTGCAAAGTCGCGCTTCTTCAAGAGAAAGGCATTGTTGTTTTGGACGATCAACCAGCTCAAGTGAGATGACATGATGACCCATTTTGTTTGATTGCAAATGTCGGAAAAAACACTAATAAAAATATAATCAGCTCAAAAACTCTTCTGAAGGGAAGGGGTGGAGTTTGAGGTTAAAATCGTCCATTTTAAATGATTTGTAAATGAGTTTGTTTATTGAAACGTTAATTCCAAAGTCAGGAAAGTATAGAAAAAAAAACACATTCAGCAAAAACTAGATCAATTATTAATTACTAGTACCAGGGAATGGTAAAGAGTAAAAGCTCCGGCATATATTTAAAACGAAAGGGGGTTTTCTCTATAAATTGCTGCTGTCAAAGTTAACTACACCTTAAACAAAAAAAAAAATTTAAAAGGATGATTTTTAAATTGAAATCCTAAATTTAAATCCTTTCTTTTTCGAAAAAAGTAATTTCATAAAATTAGGGCTCCTTCCACTACATCCCTGAACATTATTTGGTTTATAGTGATATCGGCCAATCGTGATTCGGCTAAATTCCCCTCCTCCTTTAGGAACCCTTCCCAAGCCCAAATCACTATTTTTTTATTAAATCATCCCCTTAGGGGTGAGAGAGGTTTGAAGTTTGATTTTTTTTTCGAAAAATGCCATTTAGGGAGGGAGATTGGTAGAGGGGGCTTTAGAGTATCAATCTATTGCTAATTTTAATACCTATCATATAAAATAAATATGAATAAAATCGGAGAACCCTTAAAGGGAGATAGGGGTGAAAAGGTGTTTTATTTGTTTTGTGTGTATTAGGAAAGAAGTAAAGGGGTAAAAAATATATAAAGGTATTTTTTAAAGGTAAAGAGTAGGCTCAAATAGCCATATTATTTTGGGGCCGTTAGAAATTATATTAGGAGAGTAGTTGCACATTAAACTTAAATAAATTTATAAAAAATGTTTGCCTTATAAAAAGGAACAATTTCAAACCATTTATGTTTTCATCTTTTCAAAATAGTATGGCTGTTTGCGCCAACGCTTTACCTTTTTAAAATTGACCTTTACATTTTTAACCCCCTTTATTTCTCCCCATATACCCACAAAAAACAAAAAACACCTTTTCGCCCCAATTTTCCTTAAGGGAACTCCAGTTTCATTCATCTTTATTTTAAATGATAAGTATTAGAATTACCTATCGATTGATAACCTAAAACCCCCTCTAACCCCTCCCCATCTCCCTTAAATGGCAATTTTTCTAAAATGTTGGTCAAACTTTAAACCCCTCCGATCCCTTTTTCTAGTACTATGGGCACTCCTGGTGGCCTACGTTCTGGACTAGTCTCTGTGAGACGGTGCATCCCCTCATCATCTCATGATTGGCTAAAGTGCAGTTTAGGCCTTTGGCCTTGATGAGGTGTTGGGGGAAAAACCCTTAACCCCTAATAACATAATAAGGTTTCTAGGAAATAAACCCTATGGGGTGGGAGGGGTTCAAAGATTTGGAGCGTCCCGTTAAGTGTGGTAAGTTCGTTGGGTATCAAATTAAAGGTATTTAAAATATCTCTATTTTAAAAATAAAATGGGAGGTTTTAACCCCCCCCCCCTCAGGAGCTATTAGGAAAAACCCTTTTTTGTTCAATTTGACATAAATGGGAGAGGGGTAAGGGGAAAAGGTAAAAAAATGATATATTTTTTTAAGTCTCAAATCTGTACAGCCCATTAGTTTTTGGGACCGTAGACACCCATTGTTTGATTTGGTTCAATTTCGTATTAGTCAGGCGACCACGAACTAAGCTTTAAATGGCCCAAAGCCATATTAAGCTTACAATGCCCTAAAAAGGGTGTCCACGGCCCTAAAAACTATAGGACTGCTTAGGATTGGCCTTTTACAAAATAATGGCATCCTTTTTTTCGCCCACCTCCCCCTTCACTCTCCCCCTAGAGCAAATTATATGAAATATCAAGTTTTTGTTAATATCTTTTATTTTTAAATTTTAGTTAAGGGGAATTTAAAATACCTTAAATACCTACCACGTACTGCAGATGGCGTGTTTTATCCTCGTTTTTAGACGTCAAATCAACGATTTATTTTTATTCTCATAGGATTATCCTCGTTTTTTGTCGTTAAATCAAGCTTAAAAAATGATCGCATAGTGTCGCCCACTTTGATGCATTTCGCCAATATGTGTTCCGTTTTGGTTAAAAGTACTCCGATTTTGTCCAAATTGTACTCCCTTTAAATTTCGCACTACAGCAGCACTGCTATCAAATACAAAAATATGTTATGTGTATGTGTGCGATTGCGCGCTCTCAAGAGAGAGAGCCCAGTGTATGAATCGTGCCAGTTCGACCGCGTTTCGCTCGTTTGCTTCGTAGTCTCGTTGAACATTTGCGTCTACAAACGTCTAATACATTTTACACAAAAACCAGAGAAAATTTAACACTTACAAAAAAAGTACACAAATTCCCAGAATTGACTAAAACATTTTTGAAAATTGTGCAGTGAAACAAGTGAAATGGTTCCTGTTTTCCCGTACTTCAACGTTCTGTAATCCAATTGAGGTTCGTAAGCGCATACGTTGGCCATTTTCGTCATCAAAATATATATATATCTCTCTTTTGTGTTTGTGTATGTGTGTGTGTTTATTTGGTGCTGGGTTTATGTTTTATTTCTGAATTTTGTTCATTGTGCGTTTACGTTGTCGTTTGGAACGTTTTTGAGGCACACACACACAAACACAAATAACTTAATATAAATATATACTTTATTGCTGATTAATATAAAAAACTGTGAGTGTGTGTGTGAACCGCGATGGCGGCGCTCTCGCCAGCCGTCAAGAGACCCCACTGCAAACAACACCAGTGCTGCGCTGGAAAATCGATATTTTCAGCGGTCACAGAGAATGGCAGATGTTTGAATTGCCAGAGGCCGGATAAACGTAAGCACTAAGCAGACGACCGACGGTAAATACCCGGGACAACAGATTTTGTCTAGAATCATTTATCGGATGCGATGCGAACGTTATCGCCACACATCCTATTTACGATATGTTGGGTTTCTCTTTGACTCACTCGAAAAACACACAGTCGATTTAGAAATTACAGGGTACTCTAAAAATGCATTTCAATTGGAAAACAAACAAATTTCCACAATAACATTCTACGCTGTAGAGCTGTAGACACACACACAGAACGTTATTATTGTTGATTTCCAGTTGTGTCAGCCATTTTTGGCGAGTCACATTTATTTCGAGGTTGTTTTTATTATATGTGTTGTTTTGCTGTTCGACGTGTATTCACTTTAATATAGCCACTACAGAGCTGTACTCAGTAGCGTCGTCGTTAAAAGGCGATTTTATTAAAATCATCGAACCGTCTGTCAAAAATTGCGTATGAATTTACCTTCGAGGACGAAGATATTTACAAACAAAAGTACTACGTAGTATTCAAACAATAACAACTGCGATTGTTCCGTAAAAAGATCCTTGAGAGTCCTTGTGATGTTTTGCTGCGCACTAGACACGACGCAATAGCGCCGCCGCCTCCGCGCTGCATCGAGGACAAGGCTGTCTGCTGGTGAGATCCTTGACATGACGACTGAATTGTACTACGACGTTGGTTGGTTTTACGGCGTCTTTGGAGGCGTGGGTGGTGTTTGTTATTAAGGTCGAGAGGACAGAAGGACTCATTCATAAGGTTGGGTTTTATTTGTGTTTTTAATACACACTAGACTTTGCGGGGGAAATTATACATTTATAATGAATATTAGTTACTTTATCATCTTCCTAATTGGATTACAGCTCAATAAATGGTCTTTAATTTATTTTTGGCCATCAATTTTTAATCTGATTCAATATAAGAGTTTGCTGATCAACTTAAGTAGCTTTTATTATGCCTATTGGGCATCGGAATCTCTACTTCTGACTTGCTATTTTGACTTTTGGTCAACAATCTTCAATATGCTTTAATCCAAGAGTTTTGCTGATCAATTTAAGTAGCTTTATTCTCGCCTATTGGGTCTTGGACCTATTTTTGGGCAACAACCTTTAATTCAATTCAAATCTCGCCTTTTGGGTCGCAGAACTTTTTTTGGCCAACCGTCTTCAATCTGCTTTAATCCAAGAGTTTGCTGATCATTTTTAATAGCTTTAATCTCAACTTTAAGCCTTTAAACTTTTTTTTGAACAACACTCTTCAATCTGCTTTAATTTAGTAGTTTGCTGGTCAATTTTAATAGCTTTTAACTTGCCTTTTGGGTTTTAAACCTGTTTCTGGCCAACAATCTTAAATCTGCTTTAATCCAAGAGTTTGCAAATCAATTTAAGTAGCTTTAATATCGCCTTTTCGGTTTTGGAACTATTTTTGGCAATCAATCTTCAATCTGCTTCAATCCAAGAGTTTGCTGATGAATTTATGGAGCTTTAATTTTGCCTTTTAAGTCTTGGACCTATGTTTGGCCAACTATCTTAAATCTGCGTTAATCCAAGAGTTTTCTGATCAATTTGGATAGCTTTAATCACGCTTTGGACATCGGAATTTTATTTAGCTAACAGTCTTCAATTTGCTTCAATCCAAGAGTTTTATGATCGATTTAAATAGCTTTAATCTCGCCTTTTGGGTCTTGGACCTTATTTTGGCCAACAATCTTTAATTTGCGTTAATACAAGAGTTTGCTGATCAATTTTAATAGATTTAATCTTGCCTTGGACTTCGGAACTTTTTTTGGCTCACCGTCTTCAATTTGCTTTAATCCAAGAGTTTGTTGATCAAATTCAATAGCTTTAAACTAGCCCTGGACCTCGGAATTTTTTATTGACAACAGTTGAAATTGCTTTAATCTAAAAGTTGTAATATCAATTTAAAAAAAGCTTTAACCTCGGCTTGAGTCTCGCTTGGAACTTTTTTGCCCAGCAGTCTTCAATCTCCATTAATCCCAAAATTTGTTGATCTAATTTAATAGCTCCAATCTCTCTTTGGACATTGGAACTTTATTTGCCCAACTCTCTTCAATTTGCCCTAATCCAAGAGTTCTCCTATCAATTTAAATTGCAATAATTTCTCCTTGGTCCTCGAAATTATTTATGAACAATACTAGCCAAGATCGATAAAACGGATGGAGAAGCCACAAAGGTAGATAAACTCAACCGGCGGTGGCAAAAACGAAAGGACCAGGTGGAAGGGAGCAATCCGAAAATTGTGCTATGTCGGAGTAGCACCATTTTCGGATGTGTAATGAAAATAGTTGTGCCAAAAAAGACCTTTTAGTATGGTAAAGTCATCCAAACCAGAAGTGGCTTGTGTCACTAGACGTATTTTGTTAGTAAATGTGGAGGACAATACAATAATGCTGTAGCAGGGTCTGTTACGCCTCTAAAGAAGGCTCAGCTACGTGAAATGCGGAGGATGAGAGATCTGGAGGCGAACACTGAGACGAATGCCCCAACAGACACAAACACCGCTGCAATCAAACACGGCAACGATCAGACGAAAGTACGGCGGGGCTAAGTAAAAGACAGGACCTAACGATAAAAATCTACAAAGGGCGGTCTTATGACACTGATCTAACGAAGAAAAGCTACAGGGACTGTCTTATGGCGGAATTGAGCGTTGTAGTGGTCAACAGTATCCCGAGTAATCCAAAGATTAGCTTGGAGTTTTTTGATTAATTTAAATAGATTCAATCTCACCTTGGACATGGGAACTTTATATTTCCCAACACTCTTCTATATGCATCAATCTAAGGGTTCTCCTATCAATTTCAATCGCAATAATCTCTCCTTGTTCCTCGAAACTATTTATGACCAAAAATCAAATCTGCTACTCGGAGATTTCGCTAATCAATTTCATTCAATAGCTTTAATCTCAAGTTTTGGGCCTCAGAACTACTTTTATGGTGGCCAAAAATATTTCTGAGGTTCCAATCAGCTTCAGTTGAAGTGTATGCTGATCAATTCGATAGCTCTTCTTTGAGCAAATTGATTGCTGTTTAAATATTTTGTAGCCACTCGATGCTCCTCCATCTCCATAAATTTTACTGTGTATTTATTTGGTAAATGTGTTTTCATGTATTTTTGTCACTCTTGTGTTGGCAGCTGGGTTGAGCTGACGTGTTTTTGAGCGTTCAATTGTCTTTGTCTTTATATGTTTTTTTTTGGTAAACCATTTTTTAGGAACTTGTGTGAACCAGGCCTAATCCGCTAAATCGGAGCCAAGGCAAGTGAAAAGATGAGGCGTTCCCGAAAAGGATCTGGTGCAAAGCCTTACCGACGCAAGTTTCCACTGAACAAAACAAACCAGACGTAGCAGTTTATTGTCAATCAAATATAGAAAACATTTTATGTATTATTTTTTACTAAAATTAAAAAAATCCTTCCAGTTTGTCTAGTCTAATCTCTAGCCTCAAAATAATACAAATATTTACCTTAAAACACTACAAACGTAGGAATCGAAGAGGATTTTAAAAAGTTTTTTTTTTTGAAGTGATTATTTTGGAATTGGGATGCACATAGCCAGATTTAAATTATTACATATTTCCACATTTATTTTGGATGATATTCATTGGTAATTCAGACTCAAGTGTATGCAATCCTCGTCTGCTCTTTAGAAATCCAGAAATTGGTCAGAATTGACGAGCCTATCTACATTTGCTTCGACGGCCAAGCAGCTCTAAGAGCGTACAGGGCGGCATTTAATAGAGCCTTTAACATTTTAAGTACACAACAAAAAAAACATTAAACGAAGAAGAGAGAAAAGAGATTTTGTCAGTTTTTACAAGGTATATTTTGCCTATCACCGCGTTAAGTGCCTCCAGATTAACTTTGGGAATAGTACTTACTGCTGGAAAGAGCTGCACAAACACGCAAGTTCTGTGTAAGCCTAATCCATTCAGGGATTACTGAAAATGAGCAAGCGGATGTACTAGCTATAACAACGATAAGGAAATAACTTTTACAGGACCGAAACGCGCCGTCGGAATCTCGACTACAATCTGAAATCGTGGGTTATAGAAACTTGATGAAAAAAGGCCAACTCTCACACTGTACAGCCAGGACTTGCTGCGAAACATTAAAGCTTTTCTTAAAGGAACCCAGTGTCTCCAGATTACTCCGCGATTAGAACTTAACTGCTGGAAAAAGCTATACTGATACACGCAAGTTCTCTGTGAGCTTGATGTATTAGGTACGAGACCGATAGTGGAACATCAGTCACAGGAATGGAACGTGCCTTGGAATCTCGACTTCACTCTCAAATCTTGGGTTGTCAAGACTTTGATGAAAAAACCAACTCTCACACAGGGCAGCTGCGATACATCAAAACTATTCTTAAAGATATGATTATGCATAGGTCGGATCTCTCCAAGAGCCTGACCTGTGCCAGGTGCGGAGAAATTGATACATCGGTTCATTTTATCGCTGAATACCACTCACTAAATCACCTAATATAAAAATAGTTTCATATCCAAAATGTTTCCCGTGATGAACTCCACCGCGTTTTCCACTTTAGAGGATCGGAGACTTGACTAAAAAATCTGGATGGCGACTTTCTCTAAGAAACGGATTTTAGTACAATATCTGGGTTTAAGCACAATGGGCCAACTCAGTAGCCTACGTGCTGGAGCTCTCTCTTGAGGTGGTCCCGTCGCCCATCATCATCATTAAATGGGCTCATCTGCTGGAATACACGATATGGACTAGTCTCTGTAAGACGGTTTCTTATCCACTCATCATTATTATTATCACTTTAAGAGTCCGGTTTCAGGTAAAAACTCAGAAAATCAAGAGAATCATTGAAATTATGGTAAATTTGTAGAAAAACTTTAACATACTGATCAGGACCTTATAAAAAATTAAAAGGGTGACTCCATAATTACATTTGAAGAATTGTTCCGCCGGAGTGGCATAGGACCCGCGAATTGGAGCACTTGAAGTCTGATTCTCCTTAATTCGTATTCTACAAGTTTGCTGTACCTCTCTGACCGGAAAATTTGGAATAAATTCTCTCGCTGGACCTTGGACATTCGACGAAACCTCAATCAAATCGCTAACATTTCCAAGTGCCATAGGACCCGCGAGTTGGAGCACTTGAAGACTGATTCTCCTTAATTCGTATTCTACAAGTTGTCTTTACCACTTTCACCTGAAAAACTGAGAATTTTGGGAATTAATTCTCTCGCTGGATCTTAGAAAATCGACGGAGAACCTCATTCAAATCGCTAACATTTCCAATTGCGACTGCCTATCGCTTCAAATGCTTCAAGTGCATTGATCCGGCGAGCTGCTTTGTTTTGAACCAGCGAAACCACACAAAAACATATAATTGTGGGATTGGTGGTGGCAAAATGTGCTTTCACGCAAATCCAATCGAATTGAATCCACAACTACGGAAATGAGCGATTGTGCGGTGTCTCCTCGGTGCCCGAGAGATGCCAATTAAAGACCGGTCGCGGCGACGCCACAATATTCCGTGTGAGCCTAGCACCTAATGCACTTACAGACACTTGCATAGGCCGTTCGTGTGTCGTTCTATTTATAGCTACACGTTGCATCCAGAGTGCATTTAAAAACACGGCTGCGCACTTACGACGCCTGAGCATTTATGTAATTAAAGGTGTGCTGCGCATGCGTGTGCTTGTGTGTGTGCGTGCGTGCGTGCATTGGAAGTGTTTAAAATGCACTTTTACTTTTTACTTTGCACGTTATCAATCACCGCAAAGAGTCTGTGAAACGGCAGCCAATCATGAGATTGTCAAGGATATTTCCAGGATATTTTCAGCTCTAGTGGCTCAATTATGATCGCGGGAACAATCCAACCAGCATAACGTGAGCTGCACAATCACCCTGTTGCACATATATTTTCCATTGTATATACACAATGAATAAGAACTGCAGCACAGCAAAGTACTTTGTACGTCGTCGTCGTCGTCGATTTGTTGTTGTTGTTGTTGGTGCTGCTCGCTGCCTTGCCTGACTGCATTCCATTCCGACTTTCTCACACAAAATCGCGCGCTGCCTTACAGACAAGCGGTGCGGTGCGGCACAGCGCGGCGTGAGCTCGCGCGCGGCCAAGCGGGAATCCGTGAGGGTTTGCCCGAGCTCGGCGGCGGTTCTCTGTGTGTGTATGTGTGTGTGTGTGTATTTAATAGTTTACACAAGCTTTTACAGAACGAACGCTGATCACGTACAGTTTTGTGGGTATGGGACTTGAGTGCACGCGAACTCACAGCCACACACACACATTCAACTTTATATATATATATACATATAGTGTCTGTGTATGAGTGTGTTTTATCTTTTATGGCACTAACACACACAGACACCGACATTCATAATATTACTACACAAGATTGAACTCTGGCATGTATGTGTGTGTGTACATTCTGCTCTGGTGAATGGCTTTACCGAGCAAATCGGCTCGGCATCGCGCGGAGCCCATTATTTTTCTTTGAGAAATATCACAAGACTTAGAGTACACACACACACACCACGGCACATAAATGTATAATAGGAAAAACAGCAACAACAACAACAGCAAAACTTTAATTATACATCATGTTGTACTCTCGCAAAGCCGTGTAGCCGACGATATATATAACAAAATATATATATATATATGTGCATTGGCGAACAATGTTTTGCGGTTGCGCGCTGAGAAAAGATCTCACACTATTTTCTGCAGCGCGCCCAAGACATTTTTTCGATGTTACCATTTTAACCACCATCACGAGCAAATATGTATAAGTAACTGTGTTTTATTCCATCACTGGCGGAATTGAATTGAATCTTTATAATAGCTTCGAGAGCGATTCGTTCGAAATCGTTGAATTATTCACGGATTAGATCTGTTTGGTTGGTTGCACGCGTCTGCTGAAAGCTGATGCGGCAGCAGGTGGTTAACTCGCTAGCCTCCGCTATATACCCGAAAAGCGTGCGTCACTCGAAAGACGCAAGCGCAGATGTTCAATACAAGAATATAAATACTTAAATGTGTATATATATATATTATAACAATACGCGTGCGCACACACCTTGCCTTCTGCGCGCCCATGTTGCATTCCAACCAGAGAGCACCGAGGATAACCCTCTGGGGTTTTTTTTCTCTCAATATATATTATTGCGTACGTGCCCATAGGGTTTATCCCGGTATTGTTGTTGGTGTTTTGCGACAGCTGTGCAGATTATTTTGTGATGAGTCCTCTTTTCTGTGTACACGCGCATCCTTGCGCGTATTTGCTTGATTAAGACCTTCAGAATTCAGTTTTGAATGCGTTTGAAACCAGTATAATCGGCATGTGCAACAGAGTATTTATATGCATCATCACCCGCATGCGTTGCGTTTGGGTGTGGTGATTCGTGATTGTGCTTTGAAAATAGCGATTTAGATTATTTTGAGAAAAGTGGTAATCATATTTGCTACAGTATTTAAATAAGTAGATTCTATAAAAAAATTAAAAATATTAATAATAAAAAAAATATATATACAATTTATTTAATAATATGATTTAAATTCTTTAACTAAAGATATATACATGCTAAATCCTTTTTTACATTGATATTATGGTAATAAATGTATCTTTGTTTTAATGAGCATCCGAGGCGCAACTTTTTTCAATTCCGAAGTCATGATAATTCTTCCCTTAAAAAATAATATAAATGCTCATAATATTTTTTTTATTAAGTTTAAAAAATACTCTGTTGTTGTTAAAATTGGTTCGATATTCAAATGGATTCCATAAAATATTTCATAAATTCAAGTTAGGTTTTTAAAATTAACTGACAATAAAAGTGTTCCAAACTCAAAATTGTCCCAAAACAAAATTTGTATACAAATTTGCTGCATTTTATTTTACAATCGAAAACGCCATAAATTCAACGATATTTTTATTTAATAAAAAATACAAAAAAAAAAACAAAAATATATAAAAAATCAAAAAAAAATATTTAAAAAAACTTTAAGAAACCTCATTAGATACAAATATTCAACTAAAAAAAAACAATAAAAAACATTTAATAAATAATGGTTTCAAAAAAATATATTTTCCTTGGATAACAAATATTTTACTATAAAAAACTTTAAATAATAATTAAAAAACATTAAAAAAAGGTTTAAATTTTACCAAGAGTAAAAATAATAAATAATAAAAAATCAAGATTTGTTTTCAAGATTTGGACATTCAAGATTACGGAATGAAATACTACTCAACGTTAGAACCAACGTAAAATAGAAGAATGCATGCTACTCAAAAAATATGGAACCGACTTCGAAAGTATTGATCTTGTTTAATGAATTTAACAAAAAATAAATTGGATCAACTTTGAAAGAATTGATCTAGTTCAAGAATTTATCAATAATATATTATATGAATTGCAAAAGATTTTGATCAGATTTTGATCTCCAACGGATGAAAGTTATTTAAATGATAAAATGCCATGTTAATTATGTAGTAATATAAGTCAATGAACTGTATTTTCAAACCGGTTCTGATAGAGCCGTGAGATGAACTAAACTTTGTTAGATAAGAAGGATAATTTTGTAATCTTTTCGGCAATAAATTAAATTAGATCTGATTCAGTTCAATAATGCACTAGAAAATTATATTAATTCCAAAAAAAATATTTTAATGAATTCAATTATAAAAATATTAAATCCACTTCAAAAGTATAAATCTAGTTCAGTAAATTTAACTAACAAAATTTAAATTCAATGCGAATGAATTAATCAAAGCTCAATAAATTCAACTTACATAATATTGGATCAATTTCGACAGGATCTAAAGAAATCTAGTTCAGTGAATTTAAATAACAAAATATTGGATCAATTTCGACAGGATCTAAAGAAATTTAGTTCATGGACTTCAACTAACAAAATAATAGATCAACTGCGATAGATATGATCTAGTTAAATGAATTCAAATAACAAGATATTAATTAAATTTTTAAAGATTATAATTTAATGTGACTTCAACTAACAAAATTCTGATTCAATTGCGAAAAAATCTCTTAAAGTCTTTTAAAATGATAGAAGTTAACTACCAAATGGTGTCCTTTTCAATGATTGTTAAAATTGGCCAAAAGTAACATGTTGAATACGTTATTCTTGGACTCAAATTATACTTTATACAAACCGATAATTTCAATAATTGGACTCCAGATACTTTAATTATTGTATTAATAAATTAATCATTCTTCAATAAATACTTATTTATGAAACTTCTTGTTGTCCATAACCAGTAGATGTTCCTCTAAAACAGATTCCATCCAATAATGCATTTCCCAAATAGATTCTATTTTTGGTCAGGTATTACTTGCACTCTCGCTGTCTATCTCTTTCTGTCTGCCTATGCATAAATAAATAGAATCAAAATTTAAGTGCCACGTGTGGATCATGTCTGAGAATACGATTTTTGCAGACATCAAATGGAGCAAACACTTTGGCACTGGTCCAGAAATGAGTAATAGGAAATGAATCAACACATTCTCGATATATTGTATGAAATTTGAATAACAAATTCTTTACAAACACTCTTCGCACGGGTATGATTTAAATTGAATAAATTAATTAATTCTTTCTAATGCATATTGCTTTAGTTTTGTTTTTGGACAAAAGAAACAGGAGGCAATAATTGTCAAGGACATCAGTAACACAATATATTTATTTATATCAGATGATATTGTTTGAAGAAACACTTAACACTGCAAATACAAGGTTTCCGAGAAAACCTATGACCAATCTGTTGCTTTTGTTGAATTGCGTTCAATCTTATCGAATTGTTATCAATACTATCTTTGCCATTGACGTCATAATTCAAGAATTTTCCAGAGTAATAAAACCGTCATTTTTATTGTTAAATCTTTTATCATATTTGCGTTGTTATCGGTGGTTCTTGAGGTTGAGACTATAAAGAAAAAAATCGTACTCGTATCTTGGAATCCCCTGCAATTACAACAGAACATAGTTCTCATACGCGACAATCCCGTGTGTACAATCTCGTGTTCGTGTACAATGTAAATACAGAGAAACACAACTTGCAATTATTGTATTGTTGTCGCAATTGTAAAAGTTTTTTGCGAGTTTCGTGCGCAAAAGCTTTGTTTTCATTGTGTGCGTAATGCCGCCCATGTTTGCGTTGCACTCGAAGCGTGAATACACACACCAAAGATAAGAATGAGATTTCTAGGTTAGGGCCGTCTCGGTGTGGCGCCAGTAGTGTTTCTTAATCGGTTGTTTACTCTTTTTAATTGTGTTAATGAATTTGTTCTAAAGTGGTCATCGTAAATGGTGCTTATCTCTTATTTGTATTGCCATCGAATCGGGTCACCTTTGTAAGTCGCTAAAAGCGTCTTTTATAAGTGGCTCTCACTGCAAAATTGAGTTTCTGTATTTAAATGCTATAAAATATCAGAAATTATCTCAAAACTTTAAAAATCAAATCAAGAGTTTTGATTTTTTGTTAGCCAGGCTGAGCTGTTTGGTATTTAAAAAAAAACTTACTATTATCATCATTTTAGTGATTTTATTCTTAAATTAAATGTGG
The DNA here is from genome assembly GCA_010015015.2 of Bolitophila cinerea. Classification (NCBI taxonomy): domain Eukaryota; kingdom Metazoa; phylum Arthropoda; class Insecta; order Diptera; family Mycetophilidae; genus Bolitophila; species Bolitophila cinerea. Next base: position 19,452 of record JAAAKO020042960.1, read on the forward strand.
TAGTAAATTTGATTAGATTCTGTTTTTGGGATTCTCTTGATAGCTCTCCGATCTTCGCGTACAAAACAAAACAATTTACTATATTTTCCACTCCGAATTCGAACTGTATACTAATTGCAGTATTTCTCAAATGTTACAGATCACCAAGACCCCAGCGCCAATTGCATCACTCGCTGCTGTTCCGTTCCATTTCTTTGTGAAGCACATTTTCTCAAGAAGCCGGCCGTAAACATGAGGACCAAACAGCACTTCTACCAGTCCCATTACATTGAACAATTAATCGGCAAAGATGTGGCCGACAATAAGACACCCGAAACGGTTACGCTAAAAGACTGCTCACCACCACCTACACTACTGTCCAACACGCAATCCGTCATTCCCATGACAGAGAATCTGAATCGTGAGGACGTGCGACACAAGACCTTCAGCAATTGGCCGCATCGTTTCCTGGACACGCGCAAGCTAGCCGCCACCGGGTTCTATCACATTGGCCCGAACGATAATGTCAAGTGCTACTTTTGCACCGTCGAAATTGGACGCTGGGAGCCCGAAGACGACGAGGTTACCGAGCACATTCGTTGGTCACAGAATTGTCCGCTAATGAAACGACGTCCAACCAACAATGTTCCGTTGGACGCTGGCGAACTAGAGCGTGTCCTGCCCGCACCCACGTACGATGTGTGCGGACCGTGTGGCGTCGTGGACGTGCGTCACGGTTCCTATGCGGAGAGCTCGTTCTCGGTGCCACCGGCTGAGACGTTGCAACGGCGTCCCGATCATCCGGAGTATGCCATCGAATCGGCTCGTCTGCGCTCGTACGAGGACTGGCCCAAGACAATGAAACAAAAACCGAAAGAGCTCAGTGATGCGGGCTTCTTTTATCTACAGACCGGCGATCGTGTCAAGTGTTTCAGTTGCGGTGGTGGTCTACGTGACTGGGACGAAAACGACGTACCGTGGGAACAGCATGCGGAGCACTTTAGCAAGTGTGAATATCTGAAACTAATGAAGGGTCAAGAGTACATTGATGCTGTGCTCGCAGACAAGAAACTGCAACAAGAAGAGGCTAACAGTGAAACGTCCTCAACGTCGTCGTCATCGTCCGACGATCAAGAGGAACCGATCGTCAGTCGGTGTCCATCAGCAGCGGTGCCTCGATTAAATCCGGCTAAACTTTCGTTGGCTTGCAAAAAAGCCAGCACAACGAGTAGCTGTGTAACTGAAACGATAACCTCGGCCGGAGGAGCCGCAGACGAATCATCACCCGAAAAGAAACTATGCGAATCGAAGCTGTGCAAGATCTGCTATTCCTGCGAGTACAATACGGCCTTTTTCCCGTGTGGTCACGTGGTTGCCTGTGCCAAGTGTGCGTCATCGGTGACAAAGTGTCCGATGTGCCGGAAACCGTTTGAGCGTGTGATGCGTGTCTACTTTTCCTAAGACGCGACGTCGTCATTCAGACGGCTGCCCACCACCACCTTGAAACCCATCATCCCGCGCCCACACAACACAGAGTCTAAATGGTGTTGTGTAGTTTTTTGCTGAGAATATAATATTTTATAAACTATAAATAGAGTTTTATCTATAATGTACACCACAATCAGAGTTTGTGTTTTGACTTTTTTAAATTTTTAAGACGTCTTTGGAAATAATCTTTGTCATACTAAATTATGTCTTGAAATACCACGGAAATTTACAAACTCGAAAACACCAGATCCACAGAACTATAATCTCAAACACCACACTATAATCTCAAACACACACGTTAATAATGCAATTAATTTTAAAACAAATAAATATTAGTATATTTACACACACTTACTACTTAACACACACACTTGCGAGATGCGTCTTCAAGAGAGTGAGCTATTATGGTTTTCCTGTAGACCGGTTCGATTTACATAAATGACAAGATGCAAAAGTAACGGATAAGTGTCGTAGCATAATTAACTGTTAACTTCACTATATTTTTATACCAACTACACATTTATATTATATAATAGTTCCCTTTATTTTATTTTTCTGAACATTTGAAATCATGTACTAGTCTCAGTGACGCACAGAGAGAGAACGGAACGCCTTGTGTGTTGTTAGGAGGAAGGCTGAGTGTAGTTTTACGGAAATTCTAGAAGTTTAAATACATATATTATGTTGTAGTGGATGTTTTATTGCCGAAAGCCTGTTGTATGGTACAAATCTAAATGTGCGCGGAGCACTTCCGAAAGATCTCAGTGGCTCATTTGCTCACACACACACACAGGCCAAAGATAAAAATAAACACACAAACACACACATACACATACATATTTTAAGAGTGTCCTGTGATTTCTATGCATAATTAAATATTATATCTTTTTTGTAATTAATTAAAAAAAAAACTACACCCCGAAAAACCGAGAAATTACACAAAAACGCTTGACGACAGAACGTCCCACAGAAAAATTAAGAAAAATGGAAGAAGAATGAAAGTATTTGCTATATAAAACACACACCTTTTCTTACTGTCCTGTGATTTGTATGCATATATGTTTTTTTTATGTTTTACACATAACTTCAAAATGAATACTAAAAATAAAAATAAAACAACAAAAAAAAATGGTAAAAAATATCTTTAAAAACTGTAACAAAAAAAAACAAACAGCAGCTTATCTCAACTCTGATACGTACTTTACTACATAGTTAGTGTATATATATATATATACACACACACATACACGCTTTTATTGTACTATATAGGAAGTCTGGGAAATGGAAAAATGAAAACGTAAAATTTGTAACGGAAGATTATAAGGTTAAGTGAGGAGCAAAAAAAGTGGATTTTACAATAGCTCCAGAAGAGAGACGCGTCTTGATCATTCAATTTAATATTTATCGCAGATTTTCGTAAGAAATGTAAACACACAATTTATACAATAATAATAAGATAATATATATGTTAAAGTCCATCACAACAAAACGCTTCTTTGTGCGTATACTTGCGATAGTGTGAAATTGTGTGTATGTCTCGCTCGATGCAGCAGCTATATAATAATAATATTGACTCATCATCCGATCTTTGCTCTGTGTGGATTTTCTTTAATTAAAAGCACTTTCGTATAAATAAGAACAAAATATTTGCTCTGGGTAAATATATAATTTTGGAAGTGATAAGAGGCACACAGAGAGACAGACAGACAAAGGCACACACATTATGCGTGTAGCCCCTCATACAAAATACACCTACACACATTTATAACTGTACATAATTAATAAACTAAACATTTAAATTTTTGTGTGACCCACGCGTGAACTTTGGTATAATATATATATTTAAGAGTATTTTTGGTCGTTTTGTCAGTTTGTCTGTATAAATTCAAATGAAAGAAAAATTCAAATTCAAAAACCTAAAAATGTTCCAAATTCATGAAATAGACTAGAAAAAATAGAAACTATATTATACAACATTATATACACACACAAACAAACACATATATGATATATTTATATGGTTCGTCCGAATTTTTAGTTTTTCTTTTTTTTTACTTTAACCCAGGACGAATGCGTATGCAAATCTTGTAGTAATAACCTTTTGCACACATATGCATAAATACAATATATTATATAACATTTTTGTACTTTTGGCGTATTTAATAAACATCAACACAAACACACACACACTCAAAAAAAGTAATATGTATAAAAGAAATCGATATTTTCCTAATAAAATAAAATCCGAAGAAAATCGTTGCGTTTTGTTTTTGGAGGTGCTGGAGAGGAAACTGAGAAAATATTTTAAAGGAGCTAGAAATCTTGCAGCGAAGCTTGGAGGAAAGCTTTTTTATCAGCTTTAACAAGTCCATAAAGATTTATTTTTAGATACCTTTTTGGACCACAAGATAGAACATAAGCACAAAATTGCTAGAGTGCAAAATGGAGGCAATAAATTGCCTGTACTTTCTCAAAAAAAGGACGGACATTTTCAGATCGATAAAATTAAAAAAATAGGGCAAAACGGAGACAATATTGTCCGATATAATTGCTCATAAAATGTCTGTATTTTGTACACAGAGAAACGGATATTTATGGGTATTTTTAGAGCTAATAATAATTAAAAGGCAATGCAAAATGGAGCAATAATAGGCATTTTTGCCCTCATTTTGCCGTGCAAGCCTTTGTGCCAAAACGTATAACCGTTTGTCTGTGCTCGTGTGGACAAAATACAGACATTTTGTGGGTAATTTTAACAGAAATGTTTGATGGGAAGATAAAAAAAGAAATGAGCTAGAATCTAGAAATCTTGCAGCGACGCTTGAAGGTAAGCTCTTTATGAGCAAGTAAAAAATAATTTATTTTAGATACCATTTTGGATCACAAGTTGCTACAGTGCAAAATGGGGGCAATAAATTGCCTCTACTTTTTCACGAAAGGTTTGTATTTTGCACTCAAAGAACGGATATTTTCAGAGCGAATAAATAAAAAAAATATGGCAAAACGGTTATTGCTCAAAAAATGTCTGTATTTTGCACACAGAGAAACGGATATTTATGGGTATTTTTAGAGCTAATAATAATTAAAATGCAATGCAAAATGGAGCAATAATGTTGACTAATTTTAATGCAAACTGTCGCTAAATTGTCCACAGGCATTTACAGGCATTATTGTGCTCATTTTGCACGCAGGCATTTTTGCCAAAACGTATTCACGTTTGTCTGTGCTAGTGTAGACAAAATACAGTTATTTTGTGGGCAATTTTAACAGAAATGTTTGACGGGAAGATTAAAAAAATGAGCTAGAATCTAGAAATCTTGCAGCGACGCTTGGAAGTAAGCTCTTATAAGGAAGTCCAAAAATATTTATTTTTAGATACAAGATGAATCAAGCACAAATTGGTACAGTGCAAAATGGAGGCAATAATTGCCTCTACTTTCTCATCACAAAATGTCTGAATATTGCACACAAAAAGATCGGACATTTTCAGAGCGAATAAATAAAAATAGGGCAAAACGGAGACAATAATGTCCGATTATTGAACGGATATTTATATGGGTATTTTTAGAGTTAATAATAATTAAAAAGCAATGCAAAATGGAGCAATAATGTTGATTAATTTTAATGCAAACTGTCGCTAAATTGTCCACAGGCATTATTGTGCTCATTTTGCATATTTGCCAAAATGTATTCACGTTTGTCTGTGCTCGTGTGGACAAAATACCTACATTTTGTGGGCAGTTTAAATAGTAATGTTTGACGGGAAGATTTAAAATAGAAATGAGCTAAAAATCTTGCAGCGACGCTTGAAGTTAAGCTCTTATGAGCAAGTCATAAAAGATTTATTTTAGATACTATTTTGAACCACAAGTTGAAACAAACACGAATTGCTACAGTGCAAAATGGAGACAATTATTATCACGAAATGTCTGAATTTTGCACACAAAGAAACGGATATTAGTATTTTTAGAGCTAATAATAATTAAAAAGCAATGCAAACTGGAGCAATAATATGGACTTATATTTTAATGCAATATGTCGCTAAATTGTCCACAGTCATTTACAGGCATTTTTGCCTTCATTTTTCACGCAGGCCTTTGTGCCAAAACGTATTCACACGTTTGTTTGTACTCGTGTGGACAAAATACAGACATTTTGTGTGCAATTTTATCAGTAATGTTTGGAAAGATATAAAAAAAGAAATGAGCTAGAATCTATAAATCGGGCAGCGACACTTGGAGGTAAGCTTTTTATGAACAAGTAAAAAATAATTTTATTTGTAGATATCATTTTGTACCACAGGATGAAACAAGCACAGATTGCTATACAGTGCAAAATGGAGGCAATAAATTACCTGTACTTTCTCACAAAATGTCTGTATTTTGCACTCATTTTTAGAGCGAATAAATAAAAAGCTATGCCAAATAGGGCAATAATATGAACTATTTTAATCCAATATGTCGCTAAATATTCCACAGGCAATATTGTCCTAATTTTAAACTGCAGTCGTTTGTGCCAAAACGTATTCACACGTTTGTCTGTGCTCGTTTGGACAAAATAATGTTTGACGGGAAGATTAAAAAAAGAATTGGCTAGAATCTAGATATCTTGCAGCGACGTGAGGTAAGCTCATTATGAACACGTAAAAAATAATTTATTTTTAGATACCATTTTGGACCACAGGATGAAACAAGCTATACAGTGCAAAATGGAGGCAATAAATTGCCTGTAACTTTCTCACAAAATGTCTGTATTTTGCACACAAAGAGACGGAAATTTTCAGAGCAAATAATGTCCGATAATTGCTCATAAAATGTCTGTATTTTGCACACAGAGGAACAGATAGTTATGGGTATTTTTAAAGCGATAATTCAAAGTGGAACAATAATATGGACTAATTTTAATGCAAAATATGTCGTTAAATTGTCCACAGGCATTTACAGGCATCAATCGGCTGTATTCACGCTCCAAATAATTTAGGCTTTAGACCTTTAAGAGATATTGTTTCCTAAAATGTTTCATGAGTTTCCTAAAATTGAAATATTTGTTGATTTTAGCGTAAAATTTAAGGTTAGGATCGTATGCTTTTTTTTAAAAATGAAACCAGTTTTTTTAGAGAAAATGGTTTTTTAAAATGATCTAAAATATCTTAAAAAATTAAAACGTTAAATATTTTGAGCGTGAATACGGCTCATTTTGCAAACATTTTTTATGCACGCAGGGCAAATTTTAAACAAAAAGAGCAGTTTACATGCAAATTACGCGCAAAACTTGCAGTTTACATGCAAATTACGTGCAAAACTTGCAGTTAAGCGTGAGGTACAGTCTGAGTGCAAACTCTGCACATAATCTGCACTCAAACACGGTGCAGTTCTCGTGCAAGGTCTGCACGCAAACTACACTCAGGGTTGATGGGCAGTTTGCGTGCAGTTTACGTGCAAGTTACGTGCAAAGTTTGCAGTTAAGCGCGAGGTGCAGTTTGAGTGAAAACTCTGCACGTAATCTGCACGCAAACACGGTGCAGTTCTCGTGCAAGATCTGCACGCAAACTGCACTCAGTATGCAGTTTGTGCCTAGGCGATTTCCACAGTTTGCAGTTCTGCACGTATCTGCCTCTGCCCCTGCGTGAAGTTTGGCGGCAGATTCCGTGCAAATTTTTGAAAAATGCTTTAAGGGAGATGATGTACCGTACGTGGATAAAATAGGTCTATCTAGACCAAAGTCTCAAGACAGTATGTACACTTTTTGGATACGACTTTTTACCTATATGCATTTTGTGACTTCCCCATCAAACAGTTTGCAAAAATTGCCCATAAAATGTCCGTATTTTGCCCACGCAGCTGCGTGGTACAGAGTAATTTATGTGCATTTTAAGTGCGAAAAACTTGGGGCATTTGTTGCATACAAGGACAGCGAAATTTGTCCATCAAAATGCTCTGCGGACAATTTAGCAACATAATTTGTATTTCGATTGCCCACCAAAAAGCATTTTAGAGATTCTCTGTGGACAATTTAGCGACATAATTGTATTTCAATTGACCGCAGAGCATTTTTTTGGTACAAATGTCTCAGGCTTAATCGATTTAAAAAAATCTTATTAGTTCAGCAGGAAACAATTTTAAAATGCCGGATCGGCTCAAAATCTAGTAAAACAAAATCCCAGG
>JAAAKO020042961.1:0-11930 GCA_010015015.2 Bolitophila cinerea
CATCAGCAAGTGTGTCAATTTGCACACGTTTTGTTGTGTCACAGCCGAACGGCTTTCTAACAAATTTGTGCAGCCCGCCAGTTGTACAAAATGTCATATTTCTTGGCATTTACACGAGACGGCTGTGCCTTACCAAATTTTTGCGCGGCCAGCAGTTTACAACCTCAACAGTTATTTTATTTATCACTGTTCTGTTATCGATTATTTCTACGATAACGTGGTCTCTTTGACGTTTCTCTTTGATATTTCTCTTTGACGTTTCTTTAATTTTTATATTTTTTGACAGAATCATAACCACTGTAGTGAAATTTAGTGGAGTAAGTTTTCTTACGTCCATTAATTTTTGTTCTCAAACTCTCACACATGCTACAAATATTTTTGAAGAGCATAAAAAACTCTCTTACTTATTTTAAAATGTTGCAGTCTTTGAGTCAAGTAACGATAACGCCATATGTAATAATATGTTGTAATAGTACGTAATATTATGAAATATTACGTAATTCAAGTTTTATTTTAGTTTTATTTTGCAAATATTTGTATTATTTGTAATATATATAAATTAATATTTCGCGAATTTCTATAATATATTCAGAATCGAGAATACGGTGTACAAAAAAAATTATAATGATTTGCCCCTCGAAAGTAACGTAACTATATTACAAATGAGAATCTTATTAGAAATCAATACATGCGGAGTGTTCTTCTTCTTCTTCTTAATAAAGAAAAGCCGGTCCCACAACTCCTGCAGTTTAAAAGGTCTGAAGCTATGACTGTCCAATCACGAACCTCCAGACGTCCCAGATAAGATGTAATATTATCCATCCATTTTTTCTTGTCTTTTTACCGTTTTTTGGGTAGGTGACGAAATCCTTAAAACATGTATCCTGAAATGTTTTTTCTTGTTTTTTGATATCAATTTTTAGTTGGTATGGAAATCTTAAAATATTGTTTGTGAAAAAAACAACCTAAAATATATTTTCCAGAAAACAAAAATTCCGAAAACTATATACCTGTAAACGACGACTAAAATCAAAAATGAATAATCTCTACAGACAAAATCCTAAATTTTATAATATATCCCGAAAACATAATCCGCCAGGGTTTGGGTGATAAAAATCTCGTGATAATAAAAAAACAGGATTTTGATAAGTTTTCTTGTTCAGAATTAAAAAAAACAATGGTTTTTTTGGGGTATTGTCAATGTTATATTATGATATTTGGTTTTTGAATTAAAGAAATATTTATATATGTCCTTTATGGATTTTTTCAGGATTATGTCTCGCACCCTGTTATTTTAAAGGGGAATATTTTTACGTTCTTGGCTTTCAGAATTAGGTATTTCAGGCAATGGATTTTTTTTTTATTTTTCCACATATTTAGTCACAAAATCTACAAACTGCCCCTGGTGAGCTCATAGAATTGTTTAATAATAGAGATTATTTGTTTAATAATAGTTTAATGAGAGAATAAGCAGAGATTATTGAGCAATAAATTTAAAAAAACTAAGTCAGGACCGATAAGCAATCGAGAGAACTACTTGAATATATTTGTGAACTTTCAGTGGATTTATTGAACCTTGGAATAATGGAACAATTTAATTGAAATAAAATGCACTTTATACTTTAGATGACGGAAATATCTCTCGAGAAATTGTTTTTATAAATAATGTTTGAGGCCAATGTTATAGCGAAATATGTAACCTTTACTCTCAAAAATTAAATCTAAATTCGACATACATTATGATAATTAGAAGAAAACTATTATATAGTTAATATTAAGCTTCCATTAAGTGAAAAAAGGTCAATATTATTATAACTACTTTTAAGCAGGGGATAGTTTAAAATAAAGTAGAAGCGTATTCTCTTACGAACTTAAGAATTTTATAAAATGTTTTAAAGAAATAAAGAAGAATAAAAATGTACAATATAAATATATATTCTAAATACAGCGTCTCCGCTGTCACCAATTTACTCAAATTACGCCAAAAATAAATAATGATTGCCTTTTAATGTAGAATTTTTGACTAATATTAAGTTTGTTATTTTATTATTATGTTTAGTATATTTTTTTCTTAATTATTGACCTTTTATGTTTCCTTTTATGGATTTTACGAATTCTAAAATTGCAAACTGTGAATTTTCATGGATATGAGCCACCACAAAAATCGATTTTGTGCGTTGTATTTGTGTTGTTTTTTCTTGGCTGTAGGACGCGTGTGCGGTCACACTAATTAGATGATACAAATAATATATATACTATAAATAACATACTCTCTACTAAATATATTCTGCTCATACACACAGGTATCAGCACCGGGAAAATGTGTCCTAATTACTGGCTGCGAGTCGCCCTTGGCATGGTACTTGGCCCGCAAGCTGGACGACCTTGGCTTTACGATTTTTGCCGGATTCACGAAACGCACCAGCTGCGAGGACGCCGATCTGCTGAAGGAGGAGAGCTCGGGCCGCATGACCGTGCTACAACTTGACGTCACCTCGGAGCGGCAGGTTAGTGAATTCTATATTTAAAAACTGGAATTTTATTTTGAAATTTCCGGAAAATTTAAATTAAAGGTACTATATACTAACCCAAAATGAAAAGCCCGTTTTATTTTGGTATCATTTTCTAATCTTTATTGTTGACATAATTTCGGAAGCTTTTCGTGGTGAGATAATGACAAAAATAAATTTCACCACAAAAAGCTTTGCGCACCAACTAATTTCGCAATTGTTCCGACAGATGCTCGAAGCATCGCTGTACATTTCCGAGCACTTGCCCACCGGTTGCAAGGGACTGTGGGCGGTCGTACACTGCGCCACCTGGGTGGCTCTCGGCGAACTCGAATGGGTTCCGTTCCCGGTACTGCGCAAGTCGGTCGACATCAATTTGCTTGGTACGTACTATATGTGCGCAGAGAGGGCGCTCGCACGCCGAATCGATTTATTTCGTAGAGCTTTTGTTTAATTCAGTATTTTTTAATATAGGGGCCGCTCGTCTGACACAAATTATGTTGCCTCTGGTGCGTCGCACAAACGGACGCATTGTGTTCTTGTCGTCGGGTAAGTAATACATAAAAGCTCTTTTATGCGTGTGTCTGAAACTTTAATTGTGATTTACTTTGTTTGAAAAGCTCTGTCTCGCATTCCTGCACCAGTACGCGGAGCACAGTGTGCCACACAAGCCGGTTTAGAGGGACTTGCGATTTGTCTGCGTCATGAGCTACGCCCGCGTGGCGTTGACGTTTCCGTTGTGGCTGCCGGTGAGTTTGCGGCCGGCACAGCCTGGTTGTCCGACTCAACGATGATGGATCAGGTGGATTTTAATTATAGCATTATATATTTCGACTGTAATTAATTTTGTGTGAGCTTTTTGTAATTAACTAGGCCAAGACAATGTGGGCCCAACTCAGTGACGAACAGAAGCAGACCTACGGTGAAGAGTATTTCGAGCGTGCCCTCCGTTCACTGGAAAAGTACACCCAAGCCGTAAGCAATACAGGAGCTCCTCTGTAGCTAGATTAAAAGATATATACTAAATACTGAATATTTGTTCTTATTGACAGGACGCTGACCTAGGACCAGCCGTTCGATCTCTCATTGATGCCGTTGCGCGCACCTTCCCGCTGCCTCGCTACACCCCAGTGACGCGTGCCGAGAAAATCCAGACCATTATTGCTGAGCACTTTCCACGCTCCGTCTACGACACGATCTATCCCAATTAAACGGGGAGACTCTTATATATACAACAACCTTGAGCATTTAGAGCAGCAAACACACACACACATACACACTTACCGTATTATAAACATTTCTTCGAAACAAAGGAAATGTTTCATTGTCCTAATGTAGTCTCTTTTTCCCAAGAGCCTTTATAATAGAGTAGCTTGAGATTTTTCGCACATGTTTTAATAAATAAGCGAACTAAGTTGTTATTGTGTATAGTATTTACAACTGTGTGTATCTTCTGTATCTATGTATTATATACAACTGAGTAGTGCCGGAATTTAGGCTGATAGATTAGTATTAATTATTTTACATAACACACATTTCGAATTGTTCCCCACTTTTTTAAATTATAAACTTTATGTATATTTTGCTTTGTATCGATTAAATTAAAGCCTTAACGAACACAATTTCCGTAATAAATTAGTTTCATTAAACAAACGGAAATTGATTGTAATTTAATTGTTTAAAATATACCTGATATAATTTTGTATGTATGCCGTGCGGCTAATGTGTGACACGTGTGAAAGAATATTATTTAGTACATGTATTTAAATGTACCTGCTGCAGATAATAATAAATGAGGTATGTTTATTTTTATTTTGTTAATTCTATTCAGATGTGTGTCGTATGTATGCGTATGAGAGTGTGCGTAAGCTTGTGAAATGATAATGAGCTTTTCATGTTTATACTCGTGCATATGCTACGCATATATAAACTTAATCCCGTCGCCGTGGAGGATGCAAAGCTCGCTGTCGTCTAATGCTGTTTGCATTAGGCAATGGAGCATAATTATTTGTTGGGTAAATTTACCTGCCAATACGAGACTGGGTGAGTAATATAATAATACATTTAAACTTTAAATGTATTACGTGATTCGCATATAAGCTGAAATACAAATACAAATATGCGAAGATCGCACCTGAATGCACAAAACACATCATCGAATCAGGCACACTGTGGGTTTCCGCTTCCGCTGTCACCAATGCGTGCGTGTGTCCTTGTCAGACGTGTGAAACTAAAATCTGGATGTGGTCGACATTGATGTTTGTTATGGACATGATATATTAAGGGTATTGTTTAGATTGGACGTGATGTTTAAAAATTAAAAAATCACCCAAGAATATATGGATTTTTTTTCACACTAAAAATATTTGTAGAATGCGATAAGTTTTATTTTACTTGTGTTTTTTAATAAAATCCTTTTTTTGTATGTTTTTTTTTATAAAATCATGTTTTTGTATGTTTTTTTATTAAGTTTTATGAAGTTTTTTAAAACTATATATAAATATATATATTACTTAACTGCAATATTACATTTTACTTCAATCCAAAAACAAGTAAAATAACAGCAAAAAACCAAATATTCGGATAATATTATTTTGGGCAATCGTATTTTGGCCAATTGAGAGACACCGCTTCATTAGTTTTTTTATAGCCTGGAATTTCGGTATCTAAAAAAGCATAAACATGCACAAAAAATGCCAAAATATGCTGATATAAACAAACAAAATGTATTAAAAATATGAATATGAATATGAATATGAATATTTGGGTGCACTTGTTTGGGACAAATTTTTTTTTATTGAATTTAAAAGTAATAAATAATAAAGAAATAAAAAAATATAGTTTAAATAGACGAATATTGTGTATATAGGCACTAAAATATATGCAGTAAAAAACCTAAAATATGCAAGTAGACAAAAAAGTGGGTCTCATTTCATTGTACTTGATCAGCTAAATTTGATTACCCTTAAAGGCATGTTTTAAATGTAAACAGACAAATATGTATTTACATTTTCAACTTGACTCAAGTTATTATGCTTAATTTTAGGAATTTTTGCCTAAATTAAAACTGAAATTGAACTCAGGGAATAAAACGTTGTAAAATGAATCCAAAAAAAGTGTTTATCGCACTATAAATTTAAAAAATATAAAAAAAAATATTTAGAAAATTGTAATTGAAAACTTACTTATATTTTTTAACAAAAAACTAGTTTTTTAAATTATTTAAAATAACCTAAAAAATAATAATCTAAAATACATTTTCAGAGATAATTATGTTTTAATTATTTCAGGAAATTTCAAATGATTATTTTACAGCCCTAAGGTTAAATTTTTTTTTCGTTTTATTTTCCATTCAAACTAATAATTATCGAAATTGAATTTTGAAATTATTGTCACTAAACATTTAAAATATTTTTTGTGTAAATATTATGAACGTGTGCATTTTCAAAGCTTGAGGTGCATCGCTGCGTTACACTAAATTTCTATCATAAATCATTAAAACAAAATATAAATAAGGTAATATAAGTATTATTAAAAACATAAATATTTTTTTTTTGTTCTCAAAAAAGTGTGTTAGTCTTTTGGCTAGAGGAGCCTATTTAAAAACTGTTTAAATATATTTTTTATATATTAAATATATATTTTTTAAATATTTGAAATTAAGATTTTTTTTAAATCTAATATTTTGTTTTTTAGTTATGAAATATAGAAAGTGTGTTTAATTATTTAAAAAATCAGTCAATTTATCTTGAGTAATTAAATTACATATTTAGGTGCTCGTGATAGTAAGGCGGAAAAATCGCAAAACTCACATTACGAATTACCAGTCTGAAGAAAAACAATCCTAAAGCAGGGGTTCTGCCCCAGGAGGGAGCCCTGGCTTTTTAAAAGGGCGCAATTAAATGGTATTTTATCATGGATTTTAGTGATAATAGTAATTGTAAGTAAAAGTGATAACAATATTTTTTTTCATAATAAACAAATTTAGCTCAGCAAAAAATATAATATATCTTCTTTTTGTATTTTAATAATAATCTATTTAGATTTTTGGAATTTGGAATTTGAAATTTAGTTTTTTTACTTGCTTTAAATTTGTCTTTATACCAGCAATAACTTTTTTACGAATTAAAAAAAATGATTAAAACTTTGTTTTAATTTAGTTCTTAAAACAAAAAAAATAAGAACAACTTATTGTATATTTACTAATTTGAGAAAAAAATATTTTAATAATTTTTAATTATATTTTGGCGATGATACGCTAAAGTATTTTGCCTGAAATCACTTGCCTAAAAACCTAATGCTTGAGAAACTAAATTTTCGATAAAATCCTGATGAACAAAAATTTTGAAAATTAAATTTTGAAAAACAAAATGCCCGAAATAAAATACTGAAAAACCCTAAAAGCAAATAAAAAGGATTGCTGGTGAAACGCTGAAATCAAAATCATAAATCACAAACAAAAAACAAGATGAAGCTTTTCTATTAATCTATATAAACTATTCAGTAAATAATCTAAAACAAATATAATCAATATCTTTAATTAACAAAATCTGTACAGATTTAACTACTTCTACACAACTACCAGTTTATGTGCGGTACTGATTCGAAGACCAAATAGTAGATTTTTTATTATTTTGTATGCTTGATAGTACTTGTACTACCAAAGGAGAGAACATTTTTAATAATTAAAATTACTTTTTAAATAATAATAATAAAGATGGAATATGGAATTTCAATTTGTAATATCGATATATTTCCATATACATTCAATTTGGATCCGACAACCTTTAATTATTCACGAAGCAGCAGATCACTTTTAAATAACTGCCCAAAAAAAATTGTTTTATCAAAACTGCATGTTACTGCATAGAGATAGTAATTCTATGCAATGGAAAACAATGGGCGCGACTAATAAAGTTAAAGAACACCTGTCTTAAAGGTCTGCATCAACTCTAAAAGTACAGTTTTTTTGTTTTTGTTCAATAACAACCAGTGTTTCACGGTTACCTTTCTCACCAGCAAAACCATACATTATCGCTCCATTAATTAAGATTTGTAATCATAAATCAAAAAAGTTTATATAATGAAACCTAAAACCATGCAAAAATCATTGCCACATAAAAAAAGTTAACAAAAAATTTAATATATAAATTGTGCACATGCAATTATAAAAATAAAACAAAACATCTGTACGAAAGCTCATAAATCCAGCCGTAAAAGCTCATTTGGATTCTATGCGTAATTAAACATACGACTGAAAAATATGACTATTAAATACTTAATGTCATTAAAAGTATTTTATAAACATTGCTTGCACCATACATAATGCAATTTAATTAACAAGCATAAGCCCTTCCGTTAAACCCCAGCAATTTTTATACCATTTAATAGTATTTTTAATATGCGGGCGCCACTTTCATTACTCTTATTTGATTGCACTTTACCTGTGTTTATTAAATGCTAATTACTTTACATGTGTTCTGTTTTCCTCATGTAGATAAAAGAAAATAAAATGTATGAAATAATTACTTTAAATATACATTACAGGGATTTCGAAAAATAATTGATATACTTTTTTGTTTTTCCGGGCTCAAAATTTATAAATTATTACAATGTTATGCTGCAACCTTTTCTGTATAGCATTTTATTTCTTTTTTTCATATTTCTCCACATGAACTTAAAGTTCCTGTATCAAATATGTATTATGTTTAAAATATATATATATATATATACATAATATGCATTGTAACGCAATGCGGCTAAGCTCTCAGCGGGTGAGTTTTATTGGAAACTCCTGTAATTACATTGCAATGTATGCAAAATTGCATATTACACAAACCATGGCGATTTATATGAGTTTCCCGGGCGAGTTTTCATATCGTAGCCGAAGCATGCAACAGCAGCCAGCAATAACAGCGATTGTAGGTAATACTAAAGGCTTTATGGATGCAGAAGAGCTCCCGTCGCGACGGTGCCGTTCCCCCTTTGTGTATATGGAAACTTTCTGATTAAAATAGCCGACATCACATGTTAACTTGCTATTTTCATTGTGACTACATGTAGCTTCTATAGAAAACATGTACGACTCGCCTATATTTAGAATAGTAATAAAGGTTACTTAGTACTTTCTTTATTACAATATATTATTTACGAGGAAATACATTTATCATAAGAAAATCCGAATAATTAAAAGTAAAGTTTAATAATAATCAATATGCATAGTTTTTATTCCCAACTAAAATTCTGCAAAACATGTTGAAATATTTTTTTAAAATAACCAACATTTCCGTTATTAGGTAATATTTTTGAAACAGCTGTTGCACAAATATATTGTAGCAACATGTTTATAAGTTTGATATAGCAGTAATAAAAAGAAATAAAAACAAAAGCTTGAAAGGGCGGTTAACAGGGTAACACCAAAATACATTTCAAAAATAATTCCCAAATATTATTGGACTGTTCGATTTAAAAAAAAATCAATTAGGGTGCTACCAAAAAATGACAATTTGTTTAGGGGTAGGGTTTTAGCGTTTTTTTTAATGGATTCATGTTTAAAAGGGTGACAAGCAAACTATACCTTGTAAAAATCTGTCAAAATCTCTTTTCTCTCTTCTTCGCTTTGTGTTTTTGTGAAACAAGATAAAAAAGATAAAAAAAAAACAAAAAAAACATTTTTTGACTTTGTTTTCCTTTGACAAAAATATTTTTATTTTTTTATTTCTTAAAATTTAATATTAAATATTTAATTTCAAATAAAAGTTTTTTTTTGGATTTTTTATATATTATATTTTACCTAATATATACATACATATATAATCATTATTAATACTGGGAACAAAAATTCTGTTGCAGTGTTTATTGGTATCGTATAATCATTACTGATGTATTATTATAAAAAAAACTCATTTATTCCAGTGTACATTACATTCATTAAAGTACTTCTTTTGACATAACTTTTTGGGGAAATCAAAAAACGTAAATCGACCGCTTAAAATATGTGTGTTCATAATTTAAAGCGTTTGCTAAAAAATGTTAACGGCCGTATTTTTCACTCGTTTTAATCGTGATTTAAAATTAGAACATGTTTTAAAATTCTTAGATCTAAATAAAACTACTTGGCTGGCTACTTTCACTGGTTTTATTTGTTTTATTGTTTTTAAAACCGACTAAAACACGATGAAAGTAAAACACGGTTTTCGTTGGTTTTACGTATGTTTTAAATCGATTTTTGCAATTTTCAATCATTTTAACATTTTATTTACATTATTTTTGTGAATATAATAGTAATTTGGGTGATGATGGAAAGGGTGACTGTCACAAAGAGAAAGGTTTAGCACGTAGGCCATTGGCCCATTATCCCCGATTTCTTGAAGAACTTTACAATGGTCAATAAACGGCCAAGAGTCGTTAATATTAAGTTTGACGATTCGATCGAGGCGTTTTGAATACCATGGATGGTTTTCCTCATCTTACCACTTAGATTTTAAATAAAATAAAAGGCGCTTCCAGCTGAATACAGAAGATACACTCAGAAAGTGAGACAAAAGAGTTGCCCATCATGATGAGAAAGAAGATATTGAGATATTGAGCGGTCGTGTGCGAGAGGTATTTTGAACGACTGCTGCAGGAAAGCGAATAAATAAACAAATACTGTTTACAGTAGATATTTTTATTTAAATAAAATAACATTTATACATATATTATATTAAGCTGTCCGTTAGTGACCATTGTTTTGTCAGCGCATTTTATCTCAACGATGAAATTTGCAGTGGATATTGTGAAGATCAGTTTGAATGGCACCGCCGCGTCGGTGAATTTGATGGTAGCAGCAGCCCCCCGCTCGTTGCCGACACCATCGATTTTAAGATTTCCAGTTCAGTCATCAATTTTGTCAATATTGTTCATCCACACGCAAAAAAAAAAGATAAACACAGACAAAACAACACAAACTCACATGGACTCCTTGCGACGAATTTAAAATGCGATAAATGTCTTGATAGTGCTTTTGATGCGGCGAGACGGCCTTACGGCGTAATTTTATCAGTGGCTTGAAGCAGCAAATTGGGTTCTTCAACGTATGTTTTTCCTCCCATTTTCTTTGTTGTCGTCTTTGGTCGCTTCTGTTTTCTTTGGTTTAACGCGGTGCCTCAAGCGCTTTTGCCGCTTAGACGGAACTTCTTCTTCACTATTTTTTCTATTAATAATTAAAAATATATTTGAAAAATATCAAAACAATTCACAAAACCGATGTAATTACTATCATATTGACAAAACGTATGTTCTAAAATGCAACTAGTACTCGATTTAAAACACAATAAAACCAACTGCTTAAAACACGTAAAACCAGTGAAAGTTGATGGTTGAGTTTTAATTATTTTGGTTTTATTTTGTCGTGTTTTATTGTGCTTCACGATTGTCAAAAATACACAATCTGAATTTGAAGTTTAGCATAAAACTTCAATGCGAACGACAAGCATTTTGACGTAAAACCACGACATGAGCACAACACAAGATTCGTGTGAATTTCGTGTGTTTTGCACTGTTTTTGCCTAAAAATGTGTTACAAGATTAAAACGCATGAATCGAACGACCTATGCGCATTAATGTATATCTAAGCTTGAAGTTGCGTTTAAAATGTCGCCGACGCGACGCACGAAAGCAAATGTTGCTGATTTCAGCTGTCATCAGAGCGGAATACGTTGTTCTAGTCGTATTTGTTTACCACAACGCCAGACAGAATTCCACTACCGCTGTATTTTAACCCTCCGATCGGTTACAAGGTCCCTGAATCAATAAAAACAGGATGCGATTCGATACGGGTCTGTGTTGGTATTTTTTTTTTGGTTAAGTAGTAGTATTTTTACGGCAACAAGGTACAAGGTCCCTAGGGACATTTAATATAATAACAATAAATAATAAAAAAACAATATTTTTGTACAGTTTTAAAAATGGTTGGTTTTTGATACGGGTTGAATAAAAATTGGCCCATCTTCGTTTTTACAACGTCAATTTTTGGTCGGAGCGATTGCTTACCAGCCTGGTTCGTAAAATTCGCACGAATCAATAACCGAAGATGATAAGCTGTCCCCTTATAGAGTCCGCAGACGCTTCACTTAATTCATAACGAGTAAGCCAGCGAAGTATGGTATAAAAGTATTGTGGTTATGTGATTCGCAATCATACCCTCTCATGTGAATTTTCGCCAGGTCAACCAGAACCAAAATGTTGCTGTTAGTTGAAAAATACATCGTTACTTTCTTCTCAACGATGGACGTTGAAAAATATTGATGCGTCGAAAGTGTGCCTTTGATGGAGTTCTTTAAAATTAATTTGCGTCCTATCTGCAGCTCTTTACTTGGTTTCCAAAAAGGTGATGATAGACAATAACAGCAACAAAAGCCATTGAATATTTTGGAAAAT
>JAAAKO020042972.1:0-11928 GCA_010015015.2 Bolitophila cinerea
TTTTAATTTTGTTATAAAACAAAATCTAAAAAAAACATATTTGTTATAATTTTTTATTTTATTTTTATATTATATATTTTATATTAAAAAAAAACTATTTACCAAGTTTGAGTTGATGTCGAAATATCTACCGATGGTCATATATACTAAGTGAAATTAAAAGGAAGATTATCAAAATACTTATAACTGCCTTAGCGTCGCAACTATTTAATCAACATCAATATGGAAGCAATCGTATTTTAATCATAATTGATCAAACCATCTATTTCTCACACACATCATCTCTTTTACTTTTTTCCTCTCTCACTCTCTCTCTCTCTTACACACTCTCTCTCTGATATTCTATATCTCTCTTCCAATCTACCTCTTTGTCGCTCACAAACAAGCGTATGTTTGCTATCGTAAAAAATGAAATTCAAATAATAAAAAAGGAAATAAATAGTTTATAATTATTAAAGTGGTCAAAATTTTAAAATCTGAGTACCGGTTAATCGTTTTAAAAAAAAATCGGTTTATCGAAAGACTAGTCCGGACCAATAGATCGGTCCAAACCGAAAGACCGGTCCGGTTTAAAAGACTGTTTTCGGTCCTAGACCGTTTTCAGAACACTATACAAAGACTGTTTTGAGATATTTTGATATTATATTTAAATAATTTTTCAAAAAACAATCGTTTTGTAATATAATATATATATATATATTTTTTAATTTTTAAATATATTTTTAAAAAAAATGATTATGCTGTATGTCAATTAAAATATATTAAGAAAAAAGTATTAAAATTGACTAGATTTATGATAAAAAAACTGTGAGGAATTCTTTGGCCTACAAAAAATCGCCTGAATGAAGAAAATGAACACCTATAATATTGTCAAGAATAATATTAACGGTATTCCTAATATTCGCAATTTATTCTCAATATTCTGTATAAATAGAATATTGAGAATACATTGCGAATATTGAGAATATATTGAGAATATCAAAAATACCGTAAATATAATGAGAATATTTTGAAAATAACGAGAATATAAAAAAAAAAACAAGAATATTCGCTAATATTTTGAATATTATATAGGTATTCGCCAATATAGAGAATATTTGCAAATATTTTAATCCTCGAATGTATTCCCGAATATTGAGAATATTTGGTATTTTTTTAATTGAATTTTTAGTTGACCGACAAGTAGCTATGCTATATGTCTGAAGTCTGCGTTGGCCAAGTGCATCATATTTGGTCTCTATCGTTGGCTGGACAGATAGTAATGGTCCACGGTTAAAAGCTGCCGCAGTGCTCGTGTCTGTTATGTTCACTCTCTGGGAAATGGCTTATGAGCAAATCTTGGATTTGCCATATGTCTACGAAATGTTACGATGACTGATTGCTCAGGCAATTCATCTAACTTCTCGTAACAGGACTGCGATTGCCCCTTTGGCACGCGATCGAAAAGCAGAAACAAGTTAAAATGTATCCCATCTTCTTTGTCATTTTTCAGATGTAGCTCTTCTCCATTTGGCCCCGTATGAGCTCCACTTAGGGATGGTTTCTGTACCCTAAGCTTATTTTCTAGGTTTTGCGGACATCCTAAAATCAGATAGATGGGATATTATAAAGAGGTACCCCAAGATCGTCGAGAAATATATTTTTTTAATTCGGTTTACCCTAATGAAATCATTTCAATTTAAAAATAAGCTAATTCGTCGAAATCGTTTAAAAATAACCTGTTATTTAATTATATTAGCAAAAATGGTGCTGCAACGTTGTGGATGAGTTGATGATCCATTCTGCAACACATCACAGTTCTGCAACCTAGGTTGTCCACCCATTGCAAAACGGTTGTGCAAGCATAAATTGTTAGTTGGTTCATCTTTAAGAGACCACAAATCCAGGGAAATAGGTAAAAGGTCAAAAAGGAGGAACTGTAACATAATTCCCCGCTACAATTAAATGTCTTTTTCTTATCTTAATAACTTAGTGGTGGATTTGAATTACCATGTTGGGTCAATCTTTATTGTTTCCCTAGACAAAATTTATTGCTGCCACAAAAATCATGAAACATTTTCGAATTTTCATAAAGGGGCTCTGTCTAATAAATATAATCGACCTACTTTTTTTTTGATGGATTAATCCCAAATTTCAGTTTCACTGCAGTAAAACACATTGGAACAACAAGAAGAACTATGGAATCATCAGCAAGACCCTTAAACCAGAAAATAGATAATCTAGCGCATAAATCCTCGAAGATTATATCAATTTGATTTAATTTTATGTACCGTTAAAATGCAATAATGCAAAATGTCATGTGACCCACTCTAAATATACTAGAAAAACTGAAACCAAAAAAAAAATGATTTCCTTTTCCGCGAAAACTTTGGCCCTTTTATAACGCACATTAAATGCGTCCCACAGGAAACGTGACGCGGTTTGATCTAGATGACTTTTTATATCCACCGTGCCTCAGTGCCAAGGAACACGATCGATTCAAAGAAGCACTCGACTATAGAGCCTGCAAAGCCTGCCGCCCTTCCGCCCAAACCCACCCGCTGCCACGTCTCTCTTGCGAGTCACCATTCATACTACAAAACATATTTATGTATGTAGTAATATATATTATTTATACATGTGGGAGTCTATGTATAATATATATATATATATATATATGACATGACATTCCGTCTGCAGTGTAGTACGTTTTTCCTCGCGCACATTGGCGGAAAAATAAATGGGGCCATTCATTGAAAGACACACACACACACACACACACTGCGACTGTGAGAAAGAAAAGCTCGTCATAGTATGTGATCTACGTGTATACACTCGCATGCGGTTGCGCGCAAACGGAAAACTGCACATAATTCCGGTTGTTAACCTCGCAGAGTTCTACAGCTCGCGCGGGATATAACGTTTCGTAAAAAAAACGTAAATAAAAGCGCTGCGCCGCGCTCAAGCTTGCGCCGATAAAAAGCTCCGCGGGGGCAAACTCAAGCAAAATGTACGTGTGTGTGTGTTTCTTAGTGTATACATTGTGTTCGTTTATGTGTGTATCGCCGCTAAACCGTGTCACCCCTGCCACGCGTCTACACCATGGGGAAAAGGCCCATTATTTTGGTAAAGTAAACACAAAGTACCCAGATAATTTTTGTTAATATATTTTGAAATAGCAGAAGAATTTTATAAAATCCATTTTGGTTTTTCGTATTCTAGTATTGCCTTTTTAAGTGAAGTATTTTTTGAGCGAAAATGAATTGAATATCGCATGGCAAAAGCCAGATACAGCGTATGTCCATTTGCGGTAGAGGGTCTTTTAATATTTAGATTTATACCTTCATATCGAATGCCGTAACGAAAAATTGAAGTTTTTATTGATAAGCTGCAAAATATTATTTAAATTTTAGTATTTTTCCAATTTTTGCCGAAAAATCGTCTCGTTATGTCCAGATAAAGTGTATCTCCATTTCAGGTTGAGCTTTTATTGTAAGAAACCCATTTAGGCCCTTTATGCTAATTTTTTAAATAGTTATTTCAAAAGACAGCCTCCAGTAGACTAAAAGTAGCATATTTAACTTGATTTTCAATATCATGCCGTTTTTTTTAGGAAAACTCATATTCCAAGAGCCAGATAAAGTGTATCTCCATTTTAGGTAGAGCTTTTATTTTTCAAAATATTATAGCCGTACTTATTCCTTCTGGATTATTCCAAATTGTAGAAACAGCTTATAATTATAATCAAAATATACATTTTCATCATCAAAGATGAAGCGCATTATTTTTTCTATAAAGAAAATTCGTCCTACAACAACAACAAAAATGAAAATAATTTCTATATTCCTATTTGAAATCTTGAAATTTTTTGTACATTGAATTTATTTTTATGACGTTAATCTTTTAAATAATCTCCAAAAATACTGTCTTTCTCCCCATAGTGCACCACCACGACCACCCCGTCACGGAATTTTCCGACAGGCTCGCTCAAGCGCCAAGTAAACAAGGATACTAAATGTGTTTTTCGCGCATTTTCATTGTGAGTGCATACGTGAACTTTGTGTTTATGGCTGTATGTGTGTATATGTACTATCTAGTGCATGTACCCGTCATATCTGATCTGGAAAAGTGCCGAAAGTTTTACGAGCAAAACACACACACACACACATACAAAACTGTGTATACAGACATTTTTCACGACTATGAATCCCCGTCGCATGCATTTGTCATTTTGGGATGCCAGAGCACGCGCACACGACCACCCAACACCATGACTAATGCTTGTATATGTGTTTTGTTTCTGGCACCGTGTACCGGGAATTCGGTGGCCAGGTCAATGATCTGATTCGGTTACATGGTTTAATAATCTAGTACACGCATAGAGCACAGATATACACATGCAATCGGGGACATATGCAATGCAACGCAAATACCAAATGGTTAGTTAGAGATGAATGTGTTTTCGAGAGAGAGAGAGAGAGAGTGAGCATTTGGCACGAGAACCGAGGAGTTCATTGTGATGCGAACTGAATGTGCATAATGTGGAACCAACAATGTGACGGACGTTCGCTGTGGCGGGTGGCAGGCTGGGAGAGGGATAGCAGATAAAATGTATATGTTTTATATTAGTTTTTTTGCATCACACCAGAAAAGAAATATAGAAGCCATCCAAGTTTAGCTATAGATAATATAGAAAGTTAGCAGATTGACCTATTAAAGAAAGTCGGCATGAAGCCTGGACATTTGGAGCCATAATATCTCCACAATTCCTCGTTAATAGATGTCAGAGAGATGGACAGACTCTGCTGGAACATATTCTGTGTCTTGGTAAGAATTCGTCTGTGACAAAAATACCCATTATAGGTAATAGGTATTCACCAAACCTGAATGTTTGATAGAAGGCTCACCACGCTCAGTTCACACCAGCAGTTTTGCCGTTTCACTTTTTACTTTTACGTATTTGTGGCATTCTCCGTCCAGATTCAGTCATCAAACACCTGGTTTATTGGTTGTGGCAGCCGACTGACCTCTTTCTGGCTTTACCATTACTCGTTTAACTGGTAACATGGATAAAACACCTAATCAAGGTTTTAAAGCCTTTGTAGCCACCATTAGTTTCCCAGCTTTGGTATCGGATTCAGACAACACCCGATTTTGTGTGGACTTGCTGTTTTCCATTTCAATGGACACAACTACTCACAATTACTTTACTACACACTCTGACCTTCACCGAAATGCTTCTTTGGCCTTGAAATCCTTGAATTCTCCTCTTTCCACTCCATGGAACCTAAGAAGGATCACTAATATCAGTACGTTACAGGGCGCTCACCTCTACTCCGGCACTGCCCCAAACGCAGTTGCTTCTGATGGATAGATTTCTAATTAGAAATGGTTTTATTTGAAAGGGACACAACATTTACACCACCTAATCCCAAATGTCATAAAAGTAAGAACCGCACGAAAGGATATTTTAGTGAAATAGGGCAAGTCCCTTTGTGGATATGAATGAAGGCTGCCCAAAGATGAAGTATTACGTAAGTACCTCGCTGATAAATAGCGTTATCTGTTTGATAAATAAGCCCCTATTTTACAAGGAGTCTCTAATTAGCTGATAGCAAAAAAGAGGGTTAAAACGTAAAACCAATTCCGCAGAGTTAACAAATTTTGCTGAAACAATCCGGCTCAAAGGACCATAGCAAATATTTTTTTTCTGTTTTGAAGATGTTGTTTCATACATTTTAAATGTTTCAGACATTATTTACATTTGAAGAACAATATTCAATTTTTGGCAATTAAAAGGTAATGTAACACGTAAATGAATTGCAGAATTCAGAATTCAGCGCCTCTTTTTAATAAAAAAGCTACTTTTTTACAAGGGGACACTAATTGAAGCATCCGATGGATTACGCCCTGCGAAATAGTTGCAGGCTAGACACGGATGGGCAAAAGGAAGATCTCAATTCCTGTTTTATAAACTAACAACTATTTTACAAGGTGACACTATTCAAATAACCCCCGTTAGAATAGGTCCTGAGGAAACTATAAGTAAAGTAGCTATATTATCTAAATTCGGCTGATACAGCGCCATCTGTTTTGTAAATAAGCAACTATTTTACAAAGAGACACTATTTAAATCACCCCCGTTAGGATGTCTTGCTGAAAATATTAGTTAAGTAGGCGATAGTAAAATTCAGCTGAAACAGCGCCATCTGTTTAATAATTGAGCAACTATTTTACAAGGGGACCGTTTTTTTGGATTCACAAAAGGGAAACATTTCGTGAGCAAATACAACTGTAATCGTAGGGCAAGTGATAAAAAGGCAATAGTTAAAAAACGTAGCCCCTGCCATCAAAGCGAATATTGCACAAACGAAACTCTACCCTAAACCCCTATCGCACCATTCTTTCCACTTTAATAAGATGATTACACCCTCACACCTAATCACCAGTAGTACACGGGGCATGTACTAATCATTGTGTTAATTATTGTCTCCCACGTGCGTGCACTCAGTAAATTAGAGAACACGCATTACATTTTAGCACACACTCCATAGCCCGAGATACATGACATCGTTATTTGTTTCCCCCTGCCACTGCCCCTTGCCGCAGCCCCCTGCCGGCACGCACATAACTCCCTGCCATTACCGCTGTCCCCTCTGCCTGCGTGGCACGCAGATACTGTATATATTGTCTTCGCCGCCCGACCGGTGTGCTTTCGATAATAAGCCTGTGATTAGCGGCACATCACTATTATTTGGTGACACCTGTTTTTGGGTAGGAGCAGCGAGCATCACACTAAATAATTCTATATATATATATATAAACACATTTGCGAGTATATACAGAGACGAACTGAGCGCGCGGGCGCCAGATTACCAAAATCAATGGCCATGTACTTGTAAATTGTATTCATTTAATATACATGTGTAATTGTATATGCATAAAGTTTATTTTGTGTATAAAATATACAATTATATATCTTATAGTATTTGTATATCGTGGTCTGGGTAGAATGTTTTGTTAGCGTCTGCATGAAAGCTCTCTTTATATCTCCTCTCTCTCTCTCTCTCACTCTCTGGCTCTTTGAATGGTAATATATGATAATAAGTTATGCGAGCGATTGTGTACTTATTAATTTACACACACGCAAACAAACAACACACACACACACACACATACTCACACTCAGTGTAATTATAAATTGATCTACATTATTTTAACAACGTTGATACTAAAATACGCGCTAGTATTTATACCGCACGCATAATTAGTTCATGGTCGACAATGTTTTAAAAATAAGTGTCAACCGAAGGCGACGCATAGCGGCCCGCAGTGAGACACTGGGTTCTAAGGCGAGAGCGAGATAGACATACAAGTGCTTCGAAATAGAATTGAAATTTCGGTGGAATTGTCTGGTTCCAGTGATGCTTTGAGTTGGTGTCTTCTCGCGTGCGGGAGCGATGCTCATTGCTCATTAATCTTCGGCTACCCTCGACACGTACATAACTTTTACCTGCGACTGATAAAAATTATATATATATATATATATATATATATTTAACTGGTTTCGGTACCTGCCGTGGTGACTCTGGGTCTTAGTGTCTTCAGTCAACTTACATATATGCGATGCTTCTGTGACTTCTGAAACCAAACCCATAGAAAAACGACATTTTCCGCAAAATACGTGCGCGAATTTCCACAGTGTCTCCCTCTCTTTATATATTATCGCAAATGGGCGTCCTCCGCTCGAAATAGACATAATTAATCTGCAAAGCAATCATGTTCTCGCCGAGGAACGGAATTCGGGAACGCTCTACGCTAGTCTAACATACACATATAAATAAACTTCTCTGTATATATATACTAAACATACCAAATATAATATGTAATAAGAAATGAGGGTGCTTATGCTTACGCTCCCGACGAGTCTTTTCCATTTTCCGTTTTGCGCTCATTTGCTTTGGATTATTACATTTTTTTCGCTGTTGTTGTAGTTGCTTTCGTTCCATCATCTGTGTATGTGTGTGTGTGGCTGATTGAAAAACCATATTTACCGTAAAGCTTTTTCTACGCGTACGCAGGATTGCAGTAATAATGTTAGAGGGTTTTTTTGCGAGTATCTTTGTGCCAAATTCAATGGCGCCCTGACAGGGAGAGGGCTACAGCAAGAGTCAAAGATTATGATTGTGTTTTCTCCGCATGCAACCGATTTTTGATTGAAATCACAGGCGGGATATGTTTTTGGTGGCTGTTTTTATGTGTGAGTGAAAAATATAAGAATAACAGTAGCAATTGGTGTCTGCGGTGCAGGCAGTTTTTTTATAAGGCCGCCTTAAGCTACTTTGGATACTAAAATCAGTGGCCTTTCTTTGGAACCAAATTTTTAACTTTAAAATCATACGATTTAACCAATTGGTGTCAGCGGGGTGGTAATTATTTAGCCTGAACTGTAATACTGAAATAGACCATTAATTTTTTTATTTTTTTTTTATTTTTACTGAATTTTTAGAGAATTTAGATGGATGATGACTCAATTTTCAACTTTGAATCAAATTTGTTTTTTAAGCATGCTTTTACTTATTTTTTGTTAAAACCAAGGCAATAAAGCTCAACTAAAGCGAACGAGTGCAGTTTATCCAACTCATCGGAGTGCTTGTTGATATTTTTTTAAATTCTGCTATTTTGCTGAGATGGAGAGCATCAATTTAGACCAAAACCAGCTTAAAACTATGCAAAACCCTTGTTATTTAGTTCAACAGTTTTATAATAGATGGCGCTCATCAAACCCATCATAAACAATGTATCTAAAACGTTCTCACGTACAATGACAAAAAGTGTATTTGTATTTTATCTTAATATGAATCACTAAGAGTAGTAATTACACAACCCTTGTAAAATAGTACAGTAGTTTTTTGATAGATGGCGCGCATCTATTTAGTCGTAAACTACGACACACAAAAATATGAAATATTATTTTATTATAATATATTACTTTTATAATATACTAGCTGACCCTGTTAATTCAGGATGGCAATGAAAACGGAGTCTTTTATGTATTTGACCAAGCTAGTAGATTGGGGTGAATTAAACGGGGTTGAGGTTAATCGGTAGAAGACGTTGTGTATGGTCATAAAAGGACACCTTGTAGGCGGCTAACGGACTCTATTATTTAACAAGTATCTGGGGTTAACACTTGGTGTTCGCATGAGCTATATGCCTCATTTGAAGGCATACGCACCAAACTTCCAAGGGTGATGAGCAAGTTCCAGAGAATTCTGCGGAAAGAATGGGGACTAAATATGCGTAGTATTGTTATTAATCGTGACATACGGATCTAGCGCATGGTCTGCAGATGTGAGTAGCACGATAGGACAGAAACTCATAGAAAGCTGCCAGAGATCTGTCATGTGCATCATTACCCGTCTGCAGGACGGTGCCAACGGTGCCAACGGTGGTTTTGATGGGTGCCATGCCATAGGATCTGCTAGTGGTACAAAGGTCACCAATGTACCGGAAGAGGAGAGGTTTGCCAATGCGTAGTATAGAGATGGTAACGTATGCTGAAATCGAAGGATTTTCATCTAATGATACACAAGCTCTACTGGAAGATAAACTGATGAATGTTTGGCAAAACCGTTGGAATGAAGAAGAAAAGGGTAGGACGACGTTCGAATGGATCCCTTATGTGCGATACGTGAGGGACAGGGAACATAAGTTCTTTCATTTTAGCCTGCAGCTAAGTTACCTACTCACAAGACATGGATCAGACGGCATCTGTAAACAGGAGAGGCATGTGATTGCAGCCACCCAAAAGAAGTTATGAGGCATGTTTTCAAATGTACATTTCTATGCAGGCAATTGCATGCTGGACAAATTTGGCATAACCATAGAGGGAAACGAGGTTAACGTCAAGATGGCACTAGAAACTCAAAAAGCCTTTGCTTATCTCCAGGAATTTGCAAAGTCTGTGTTCACTAAGAGGAAGGCAAGGATTCGAAGTCAACGACCATAGTCAATGTCAGTGAAAACTTTGGTAACAGTAGGGAGTGTTTTGTCTGGCGGAAAGCTTGATTTAAACTCGCGATTCCAGACAGGCGCTAGAGTGAGTAGTCACTCCGGCCCGGGCAACGTGTAGAGCAAGCGCGTGTGTACAAATACTGGGCTACCACGGAGGAAGGGGGAAGCAAAGGGAAGTATCACACATACTTGCCATCCCCTTCCGCGGTTGAGGAACCTATTTTGGTTGCACCGTGGTGGTTGTGGTTTTGCTATGCCCAAAACATCGGGCCGTCGTTTAAAAACCTTCATGGTTACACAAAGCGACGTTAAAGACTCTGTCGACTTCGTACAACCTAAAATTGATTTGATTGTAACTCTTCTCCCAATTCCAACTTAAATTTATTGAGATGAGAAATATTTTTTTAAATTTTCGTTTGCATTATTATTTAAAAAAAAATATCTGCATACAAATGTACTGAAAATTGAGTTTTTAGAAATTTTCCGAAATATTTTTCTTGATTTAATGTAAGTATAAGCTTTCCCTTATTAATTTAGTACACGCTTTTATATTAGATGGCGCGCATAAAATCCGTCATGAACCACTTTGGAGATTATAGTGAGAGGGTGGGATCCTCGTCTAGCCGCACGCAGTGGTTAATGATTCACTCCGTTTGGCAAACTTCCGTGAACCATTTTAATCTTTCGACAAAGTTTGCGACGTCCTAATGTCTTTATTCCTTAATTTCAGTGATTTTTCATTCTGAAGTTGTGTAGAAATGGACATTGATAAATTTTGTAGTGCACAAACAAAAACTATAAATTTAATTAGAACATTTTCAGACAAAATAAAAAAATATAATCTCATCAACATTATTGGTTTATTAAAGATTAGAGACTAGTAGAGACTAGTCCAGCTTGTTGGCCGCCAGAAATGACCTTTCTTAGAGACGATCGCAATCCGGGAATCTACTAGGTTTCTTAGTAAACTGTGTGATTCTTCCAAGACTGAGGCGGTAGAGTAAATCACTCCATCTCCATAGATGGTTTATTAAGGGGCATTTACCGCGATAATAAACCGAAGTACCGATTTCTGGTCGGAAAATGCTAACCTAGTGTAGGTGATTATTAAGTTTTTAATGTCCTGGTAAGATCTCGCAAACTAAGCGATGTCCCGGCGCCTAAAGTTAGGCGCCGATATAAGTAAGTCTTACTAGGACCCTTTAAGACTGACTAATAAAAAACAGCCATCATCGGGTTCAGGTCCTTTGAAATCAAATTCACCACTGGTTTTAGCCAAAACATCTGCTTGCTTATTTCTTGAAATCCCTAGGTCGTCAGTCGGTATAAAACACCCTCCCATCCATTGGTGAAGTCCACCAGTGCTCCATTCCGCCCTAGTAGGAATTATTGCTTTAAAAATCCTTTCGGAATGTTAGTGTGACGTAATCAGACGGCTGCCAAACTCCGACTTTAAAGATATGGTCTTGGTCCAGATGTAGGCCATATTTATAGCTGCGAACTTTTCAACATCCATTAAGAAATTGCTTTTGCGCCGCCGACCTGGATTTCAGATTTAATAAAGAAGTGAATAAGTCCAAAGTACTCAAATCCCTTTAACTGACTATGTAACGGTTTTTTAATCGGCTATTTAAATAATACTGTCTAAGTCAGACTCTTCAACCGGGATTATATATAGCCTTTTCACGCACCCTTTTATATACCTTTCTCAAAATAACATTTATAAGATGGTTTAATTTACAATAAGAAATTATCTCCATAACAATTATAATTTTAGATTTAATTGACTAGATTGATTTGATTGATTTGTTTTTTTTTAATTGATTTGATTGATTTGATTGATTTGTTTTTTTTTATTGATTTGATTGATTTGATTGATTTGATTGATTTGATTGATTTGATTGATTTGATTGATTTGATTGATTTGATTGA
>JAAAKO020042983.1:0-11925 GCA_010015015.2 Bolitophila cinerea
TTGTAAATAAACAGAGAAGTTATAAAAAAAACTTTATCTCTGTCACACTGACACACTTACACGCTCTTCCACTATCTCGCTCACAGTAACAGATACCCATAACTTTTTTTCTGTCACATCAAAGCTGGTACATGCGGTACGCACGCCATCTATTGGTATATTTTTCCATATGTTTGTAATTCCTGTTTGGAATCCGACTAAATGACAAACGATATACTCCTATAGTATGATGGCAATAAAATTACTTACCCAGAAACGATGGAATGGCGCCCAGCGGCATCACGAACAAGCTGACCAGCAGATCAGCAATGGCCAACGAGAAGAGAAAATAATTGGTCACGTTCTGCAGTTTCCGGTCCAGTGCAACGGCCAGACACACAAGAATGTTACCAACGCCGCCCGCGATTATAAATACTATCACAAATAAAAACGTCCAGTCGTAT
Source organism: Bolitophila cinerea (assembly GCA_010015015.2). Taxonomy (NCBI): domain Eukaryota; kingdom Metazoa; phylum Arthropoda; class Insecta; order Diptera; family Mycetophilidae; genus Bolitophila; species Bolitophila cinerea. Next base: position 444 of record JAAAKO020042983.1, read on the forward strand.
CCATGGGACTCATCTATCGTTAATACCGGAGTCTCAGACGCGACCGTTTCCAAACTATAATTAGTACTAAGATAACTAAAACTCAGCAGACACTGTATCGGTCCGACGAACGATGCATTGGCGGCCAGCAACTCAAACGTATCTCGCTCGTAATACGAATTATTGTTTGCCTCTGCGTTTTGGCATTGTAACACCTGCACAACACTTTGACATTCGATTGAGTCATCGGTTCCGTTGCCACCGAATCCCAACGGTGCTGCAACCGTACTCAGTAACTTTGGCAGGATTAAGTCCACCTCGGCGACCGGATGCAGAACACGACTTATCACAACGGTCGTATTGTACACACAGTCTGTGACATTCTGACGTATCGTTTCGTTTAGGTAGTTTGTGAACTTCTCGACAAGGTGCCAACACTGGAACGTGGCCTCCAGGCTAATGGCATCCGCGGACTGTAGAATACACTTGAAGGTGTCACTGATGGATGCAGACAGTGTGGCGGTGCCATTGGTGAGCAGGTGGGAGAAACTTGTGTGCCAATCATCAAGAGGATCGGAGGCATCTGGTGCTGAGATGCCAGCGACCAGCAGGGCATCGTCGTCCGGCACACAGGACAGCTCAGGACCCCAGGATGACAACGGTGTGCTCCAGTCGGTTCGTTGTGCACACGCCATCGAAATAATTGGTCCTGAAACCGCGACATTTTGATCGTCCATTTCATATTGTCGTTGCGCCACACGCACAGGCAATGGAATTTAATGGTCTTGCGGATGTGGCCCCAGGTGCTTTCAGACACCAATTGCGTGTTTGTTCATCTGAAAAATATACTAGATTAATTATTTTCTTGTACATTATGCAATACCTATAGACATAGATGTTTATCTAAAATAATACAACTCCACAAAATTTAATTCAATTATATTATGTCGTTTCGTCTACTCTCCAGTGCATGCGTGTATTTTCAGTTCATTCCGAACGAAACCGCTTCTCGGAATTAAATGCCATATAACGGCAAAGTCATGTTGCGGTAACGGTATACGTGCGGTTTGGCGCAGTGCTCAACGCCTTACACAGCGGTTTGTAGCATTTGTAAAACACGTGTATTTGTATATATAGTATATTATAAACAAAATACTATGCACTCACATTACATTCTCAACCAGTTTATGATATGTATCGATAAATTCGATATTAATTAGAAAATAACGCATAATATAATAATTAAAACATGATTTAGCCGCAGGTTTAATGCGGCTTCGACGCGAATGTGATTATTTTCACAATTGATACTCAATTTGCGTTTGGCTCTGGATTCGGTGGGTGAGGATTGATTAGAAGTAATTCGGTAATTTGTGTCTAAGAATTCTTTATATTGCGGTGCGTAAGATTTGGGTGTGTCTGAGCTTTTAGTTGGATTTAGTTTAGTGTTAAAATATAATGTTTCATTCGATTATTCAACTTCATCCTATATTATTTATCAATCTTTCAAAAGTTATTTCTTTGCTGGACTCGATTCTTTCGATGTTTTACTCACACTAACAATTGCCTTTTTTGCGGCATTCGATTAAGGAATTTTCGACAACAGATGACTACTAATAACTTTGATTCTTTCATAACAATGCCTCTAGAAATTGGACGGGAATGATGGAGCATCTACATTTGCTCGAACTGCTTGTCTAGTTCTGAGAACGATAAGTCTTAAGTGTCTCCATATTTATATCTGTTCTCTCTTAGAAATGACCTAATATTGAATGATTTTTCTAAATAAATTAACCGATCTTTCAAAAAGCGGATAAAACCCCGGACTTACCGGTCCGGTCTTGTCATTTATACGGACCAGACTTTTATTAGAACCTGGTTTTTATACATATCGCTCTTAAATGTGAATAAGTCTTTAATAAGGGCCGGAATTTTTAGGCCGACAGAGTGTTTATTAATGACCGGTCTTTTAATATGGTCCAGTCATTTATATGAAACTAATCAAAAATATTTAAGGTGGGACAATCTGTGAACTGGATATAAATATATAGACTAACAAATTTTTTTTTAAGACAGGCTTATAAAAAAGTGATAAGAAAATAATTTCAATTAAGCAAAAAAAAAACAAATATGTAAAACAATGCAAAGATCATATTAAACAAATCGTATGATGTAAAATAAGTAAAAAACAAATAATTTAAACAAATTTGAAATAACTATATTTATAATATTGTACCAGCAAACCACTTTTATATTAAAAAAGTTGAAATGTTCCAAGATTATATCTGAAAAAAGAAATGCGTGTAAACATATTATATAACTAATGTAGTCTAGAAGACCGCTATAGTGCAAAATAAAACAATCAGGTTTGAAATAGAATGTTAAACAAATAGATGCATAAAGTAGAATCCCACGTGTTTTTAAGTTTCTTTTGTTAAAAAACGAAGTTTAGAATAGTTGCTGGAGATTTTAATTAAGAATAGAATATAATAGAATTGAATATACAGGTATTCATCCATTTTTAGGTATGGTCATAATGCGTTCATTTTTGGTAATTAAAAAAGGATAGAAATCATACTTCATTCTAAAAGTGTACTTGGCGGCAAGACAGAGATGCAGGAGCTAACACGCCAGTTCTCCGTTAACTTAAACTAGGTCCGTGGTCATTCAGAGATTCCTAGAATTTTGAAATTGTATGTACTGGCTACGACCGGTCGTAAAAAGTCTTTCACATGGCCGGAATCCATTGTCGAAATTTCGACTTCCTCATCAGTAAATCCTGGGTCAGTGATTTGATAAAAACACAGCCACATTTTTCACTAAACCTGTTGGACTGGCATCGAAATATCAAAACTCTTTTTAGATATTCCCAGTAAGATGGAAAACAAATCGGCACAAAACTTTAGGCTTTGTGACCTCGGCTTAGTTTGCGGAATTTAAATCTAAACACTGCAAATTAAAAAAAGGTTGGTATGCATAGGTTGGTCTTTTCCGAGGGCACCTGTAGCAGGTAAATACATGGATATCAAAAAGATTCCTGGATTGCGCCAGACTCAATGAAACGAGATGTAGCAAAATTGCACCCTACAAATTGAAAATGGTTTGTTGGTCAAATGTGTTCAATATTATTACTTTAAAAACTTTTAGAACTTTTTTTAGAAAACACTTTTTACCCGAGGCGAGGGCGTTAAATAAAAGTGATTGTGTGATCATTTGTGGTTATCAATCGAATGTCGCACAAAAAACAACCCTTTTTAGATTTGGGTTTGGGCAGGTTTTTTACAGAGCTAAAGAAAAATCGTCATTCTTGTACGAGAACAGAAAACATAATTCAAAATGACCAAATGACTGGACGCCAAAAACGCAAACCTTTGACCAAAATAAGCCTATCTGCTGTCGTAATTTATATTTTCTCAACTTAAGCGAGGAAATCAAACATCTTGCCGATAAATCTTTTTAGTAGATATTGACCAACTTCCTACTTCCCTGTTAAGTTTATGTGAAAGGTATAGTAATCACGTGGCAGGCATCATCCAAATACCATAACCTGTTTTTCCCAATACCTGATGTTAGTTTTGTATTGAAGACCAACTAATCTCATCTCCGGTATTTCTTTATGCCAAAATTATTTATTATACTGCAATTACATTCCCTGGTTCCTACAAGAGTTACCTGTATCTCTTTTAGTGGAGAAGCACATTATCGTTGCTTGGCTTATGGGAAGTGGAAAATGTATGTGTTACTTTTACGCGATTTTTAACCTGAGAGACTATATAATTATTAATTCCATTTTAAATTGAAGTATGTTAAATTAACTTTCCAACGATTCCAATCCATTTAAAATCAGTCGATTGTTGTTGTTAAGCCATATTTTACCCATCAAAGTAGATTTGGTCGTTTTTGTTATATTTGGTGCTATTAAGTCTTGTAGGTCATATTTTTGGTCATAATCATAATTTAAAATTTGTTATGAATAACGGATTACTATATGTGATGCTATGCATATAAAATTATGCATGTAATTTTAATTTAATAATTTTTATTGGTAATTTTCTTTTTTTTTAAATATATTGATTAATTATATTGTGCATTTATTTATTATTATGCAATTTTTATAATTTATTTAAAATATTTTTTTTCAAATAGTAGAATATTTTTGCTTCGCAGTAAACAAGCAAAACATCATTAAAATAAAAACAAATTACCAATTCCAATAATTGAATAATTATTATTATACTAGTAAGTCCAAGTTTAAAAAAAAGATAAAATGGAACTTATGAATATAATGAAAAGCACCTAAAACTTTTTCTATTTCACTTTTTTTTTATTTATTATTATTTATTTATTTTTCAAAAATAATAGAATATATTTCAAAATGTTTTTTTTTTCAGAAATAAAATTCTTTAATTAAAAATGTTTTTAAAACTATTTTTAAGTGTCTGCTGTACAATTTCTTAAGCGACCGATGAAGAAAATACTATATTGTTCATATTTAATAAATTATATTTACCGTATTTTTCAATAAAAGGCTCCGCAAAAATATTAAAAATTGCACAGATAAAATATAAATATCAAATAAATCTGAAAAACAACGAAACAGTAGACGCCACTGTTAAATCCGCAAAAAAGAAGTACGATTGTTTTTTTACTGGCGTAATAAATAATAATTATAAAAATGGTACTTGTTTTATTTCATACACAATATTTCTATTTAACGGTTTTAAATGATTAAATAATTAAATCATTTTTTTAACAAGAATTGATGAGGTTATTGAATAAAAATCAATAGCTATGTTTATACATACGGCCTAACTTTTGGCGTATGGACAAGGATAATTCTGGCATGACAATTTGACTAACATTTTTAGGTATTTTAAATTTATTTTTTACAAAATTAAGTATTTAAATTCGAGATTATAAAGTCGTGGAAAAAATGATGTATTTAACAAAAAAATCTAAAAGTGGTGACAGTTTTTAATTATTATTTGCACGAAATAATGTGTGAAAAAACAAGAATATTTTCATAAAAAAAGTTTCCCAAAATAAATTTCGTACCCAAGTAAAAATAAATTTAAAATAAACTCCCAAAAAAAAATGGGCACAAAATAAAATAAAAATTAGAACAGATTAAAAATGGGCAAAAAAAAAACTCGCAAAAATACATGCGCATTAAGTACAATTAAAAAATGTTTGTAATTTTTTTATGCATTTTTAAACTAAATAAAATTATTTCATGATAACATTTTTCCTTGTTAAAAATATGTTATTTATCGTAGTAAAAATGTATTTATATCAACAAAAAAAATAGGGATTTTAACAAAAAAAAAATTAGATATTTATCAACTTCGCCAGTCAACTAATTAACGTGTGATGTGCCCTATCAGACGCAATCAAATGTACAGTTATGTGAATTTCCTTAAAAATGAAACATAAACAAACACGCAACACCGCAATTACAGTTGACCGCAGCCCTAAGGGCAACATACCCCATACACACATTTTGTGCGGTAACATCGTATTGTCTGCATAATAATTATAATTTTAATTGTGTAGACAACGTTGTATATAATATACTGTGTATAAATATATAAATAATATACTGTATATAATATACAGTACAAACTTTTGATTAAAGTGCGTGCACCAATTTTTATCCGACATCGGGCTTTAAGAAAATCATGCTTTTGTTCACGTTGTTGCTGCTGCTGGAGAAACGACAATATTTTATCAGACTCCCACTTTTCCAAAAAACCTTTTCAAATTCCGGGTGCGTTTGGTATGCATAAGACATATACGAGGGCACATTCCTCAATATTATGTTGTATCTATATATAATATAGCTATATTTATATAGAGTTCTATGGTAAGCGCCCGCGTGCGACTTAACCCCGCTTTAAAAGGTCGACCGCCGCTGCGCCGCTCCTGCCGCGTGTTCTCTCGCGCTTTCTTACACCGCAGACATAAAGGATAAAGGTCGGGGTGGTGTTCTAGAGAGATTGGTGGCGCAACCGCCGCCCGCCGCCGCCGACGATACAGGCGACATTTCGCAAGACAGGCACGCATAAACCTTATTGTTTACAGTGTTTTACCGAAGCCAACGTACAAATAAACACATAAAGGATTATAATAGCATTGCAGAGGGAAAAGCGTCCGAAAGCTCGCGCTCCTTTATACGTAAACACAGATTCTCATGCGTTTATGTATATATGTATGTGTTTGTATGTGTGTGTGTTACGGATTCAGTCGACACAAGTCTTTGCCAAAACACAATCCTATATTTTTATGTTTGTTTGTGTGTATGTGTGTGTTTCTAGCAAAGGCACAGGATAATAAATTCGTAAGCAGTTAGGTGGATAAACTCTGCTCAAATTGGTCGTTACATGGTGATAAGGGGGTGTGGTATTTGCCCTATTGTGATGTAATCGGTAAGCACACACACACACACACACATATACAGTTGGATTCACCCGTACGGTCGCGTCGTCACATTGAATTACTACTTCGTGTGCGCGCGTATGTGTTAGCAAGAGCTTACGATGAAGCTTTCACATCGCACACAAACACACAGAATTTTACCGCCGCGCCGAACACGACCAAAGTTTTCTTGGGGTATATTTATTTACGTGCATACTACATATACAATTATACATATATATATATATACAATACATACACGCACGCAATAAGAATGATGGGGTTTTCCAAGCAAAAGCTTGGCTTGGTCAGGCCGATCTGCTCCGTACGCAGACAAAGTTTTCAGATAATGTCGTATTTTGTGAGGTCGGAGAGCTTTTATGGGATGTGTATTTATCTATATAAGCCAAATACTGTATATGTATATATTTAATCAGTGCACACAAAATATATATATACAAAGATCCGCCGTCCACAAATTTCCCCTGACTTATGTGAACATCAAAAGGGGTAGAAAATATTTATTTTAATTAACTTGTTTCCGGGTTGTTGCGCCACCGTTCTCGGCACAGCCTTCTCGGAGGTGCTAATATATACCGAATACGTTCCGAATTTGTGTGCGCCCATAACTGAGACGCATCCCACCCCCACCGTGTGTCTCTTCCTCGATCCGGTCCGCATTTATCACTTTGTCATACGATGGCACGCACACACACACACACAGACACACCGACAACTCTACACTTCCACAACTCACCCGCAGCCATCATACGAAGCGCGCGCGCGGGTGCGCAGAGCTTTCGCAAGAGAGAGTTAATTAGACACCGAAATAGATTAGATAAGTTGCGGAAGGTAATAAGATAACGCTGAATTATGCGTTGGGGTGATGGTGATGGGGAGCGGTCGGTGGCTGTATTATACGTGATGTGAGGCACCCCGCAGGGCAATGCCGCCGTGTCGGTCGCGCGCCGAGATGTCAGATATTTAGGTAAATGAATGTCGAAATCAATTGTAATTAAGTGTAATTAGTTCGGATGAGATTTGTTTTCGTTTTTGTAGCTATAATATTATTTGACATGGAAAGATTAAACGATGGTGGTAATGGTGAATTATTGCCAGATTTGAAAAAGACTATTTTAGAGGAATCACAGTTAAAGCTTCCCATAATTAAAAAAAAATAGTTACCTTGTGAAGATGGATATACAATTTAGTAATATGGTTTGGTCTCAAATTTAATAACCTTTCAATATTTTTTTTATATTATACTATATTATATTTATATTATATTTAAAAAAAAAAACAACAACAAAAAACAAGTTTAAGACTATATTTTTTTTTTGTAAAGATCGCATTTATCAAAATTAAAGATAAATATTCTTAGTTTACCTACTATAATTTGTATTTGACTTTTTTACTTTTAAAATTGAAAAAAGACAAAAGACAGAAACGTATAGATATTAAGCTAGGAATATAGATTTTAAGTCTCCAATACTAAAAAATAGGAATTGAACCTAATAGGCCGAATGTCATCAGGCCGACTGAGCAATAAGGCAAATGTCATTATTTACATTCGGCCTAATTACAAACAAATAAAATAAAATACATTTAAATTAAATTTTCGGGTGAGCTTCACAATTTCTAGCAAAACAACTTCTAGATTTTTTTTACAAAAAAATATATGACCTAAAATGGTGAGGAATTGTGACGCGACACAATACATATTTGCCTTCTTTCAATTAATTTTCAGAAATTCTGTCGCGTCCGTATTTCTAAATTTTTGTTTAGAAATTGTGTCGCTAGAAATTTTGACACTGTGCCTAAATTTTCAACCAAAATAATATCTAACTAAAATCTAATAGGGCAAAATGCTAATTGATGCTGATTGATTTCGTACAATTGATCCCGCACATTTAGTCCCCGCTCAATTGATCCCACTCACAATTAATCCCAAACACAAATGATCCCTTGAACACATTCAATCAATTAATCAATTGATCAATTGTTGTACATAATCAAAAATCAAGCAAAAAATTAGATTAAAAATATATAAAAATGAGGGAATTTGAATTGTATCCTATGACCAAATAATTTAAAATATATTTTTTATAAATCAACCTAGAGATCGTCTAATTAAGGAAAATGGAATAGAAACTTATAACTTATAATATAGATTTCTATGAATTACAGTACGAGGGAAGTAAAGAGTATTACTTCTGTTGTTACCATTAATTATGAGATTTTTCGGTTCAAACTAATCCGAAACTCTGTCAAGGTCACTTTGATATAGCGGAATATGTGAGGATATGGTATGGATCGCTGGGTTAATATAATTGAACATCATCAGAATATATGGATTTTTTGAAGTAGTATAAGGATATTGATGTAGGCCAATCATTTATAAACAGGGAGAAGAGTATGGCACCAAGGCCAAAAACCAAATGCTTATTATCTTGTTGCACAGAAGTAAATGTATCGACAGCATTTGAAAAATGAAAATCGAGCACAGTTTCTTTACCGAGAATTCGTAAGATGTCGTCCTTAATTAACATTAGGCAGATCTGTCTCAGTACCACAATTCTTTCGAAACATCTTAAGACCTTAGATACAGCAGGACGGAAGCCTTGAAGTTCTTGGGAACGTGTATTATTGATACGAATAACTCTGGATTTTTTCCAAGAGTAAGAGGACGATACTATTGAGTAATTCAGGATATGTAGTAGTACAGGATGAGCAATAGCAGGGAGCAACATTTTTAAAAACATAATGGGAATGTTGTCTAATTCTACTGATTTTGAACACAATTTAGGGAAGAAAACTGTTATTTTTGGAATTACAATGGTTTTAAAAGAAAAGGAGATGTTCAATTGGATAGATTAGCGAATATTTAACATTATTTAATAATAAGACGTATTAGTAAATGGGCGAATTTTCAACCACCACCTCATTCACCAATAATAGTTCTTTAAATTTTATTATATTTTGGTGGTATACCCGATTTATTTTTAAAATCAGTTTTTTTGCACTTTTTTGTTTTTTTTTTTTGATAAAGTTTTTGTTAATTTTTTTTTTGGATTATTTTAATTTTTTATTGCTAATAGATTTTAAAACACAGATTTTTTTAAATACGTTATTTCGAACTTAATTTATAATTAAATACTCCGTATTATATATAGATGAGTTCGACGATCTTCAATTCGCTTTTGAGACGCTAAACTTTATCGTGGGGTTTTGACAGATAAAAGCGTCATTTCTCGAGATCCTATAATAAAATATTTATTTATATGACAATGTATCAATTTAAAAAAGTTATACTTAATATTGAAGGTTGAGTACAAATCAGGTTTCAGATCGCGTCGTTAATGTTTGTATGACATTTTTTGGATTATTTAATATTTTTTAAAACATGAGGGGACGGGGTTAAAGTTTTTATTACATTTTTGGTTTGAAGGAGTATTTTTTAAACCTTAGACCTTAAATACCGGTAATGGATGCCTTACTTGTTATATCTCGGTGAAAAATCAAAACAAATCAATGACTTTTGAGATGTAGGGCAAACAGCAATAGTTCTTTGGGTTCCTAGAGATTGATAAACTGACCAAACTGTCTATTGGTCGTATAATACTGGACTATTTTTAAAGCATTTTACAGAATTTCATTATATAAATGAAAAAGTTAATATAGATAAAATACAAAATAAAAACTGGGAAACCTTCCTCACCTTTTTTTCTAAAACCACAAAAAATACATTTTTTCTTTAGATTTTATAACCTAAAATAAAGTAGAACAACATTTTTATATCAAAACAACAAGATAAATTAAATAACAATAACCACGATTTAAAGCGGAATACCAAAATTTGGAAATGGGAAAAGGTTCCCGGACTATTAGCACCATATCTCCTTAAATATCATCGTACGCATAAGATTGTTTGGACATTTTTGTATAATTTTGTCTGATCTACAATACAGTAGAATATTATGTGATTGTAAAATAATTAATTTCGGAATAAAATAAAATAAAATCTAAAAGCGTAAAAAAAGAAAAAAAACAATTTCAAGGCCGTTGAGTTCATTCAAAGTAATAATAAAAATCCAAGCATTTAGGGGTCTTATACCAAAAGAAAAAAACAAAATTCGATAAAGGTTTATTTTAACACCCTAATAAATATATACATATTGTATACAAATGAATATCGTGTACAAATAACTTCAAATAATTCCCAGGTGTTACATTTCAATATACTTAATTTTAATCTTTCTCACAGGTTACACTTTCTATGTACAAGTACACGATGTGTACATTGTAAAAGGTACGTACTAAATGCCTTGAATACATAGTGCGCTCACGCGACCGACGAGGAGCACCAGAAGCTTTATTATTTAATATGCGGGTTGTGTACTTATTCAGCTTGCACATAACGAACAAGATTACTATATTTATTTATATAGCATATGTGCGACTGTGCGTATGTGCTTGTGGGTGGTTGTGGGTGGGTGTGGGTGGTTGCAGGTAGTTGTGAGCGTTTGTATGTGTTCTCTCATTTTATGAGGGTAAATTTTGCGACAATTTAATGTTTTATCGGCATCTCAAGTGCTTCCGTTTATCGAGTAAGATAGCTCGTCTCTCTTCCAAGTAGATTAGCTCCGAAGTTCGTGTACACCGTTGGTTTTATGTGAATTTAGTCGCGGGCTATCAAGTGATTAATACTATATCTAATACGAGAATACATTTAATGTTTCAATTATATTATGAATGTGGTTTTATATTGGAATGCATAAAATAATGTAGTACGTAATGTAAAAGTTAAAAAACACGCAAAACAAATAAAAATAAAAAATAAATTGATAATGTCAAAATGTAAAAAATGTCTAAACAATTTCGATTCAACAACACATTTATTGATTTTGTTAATTTTTAAATAATGAAATTCTATAAGTGCATACAGAACGGTTAAATATATAGAAAATTTTGATAGCCCAGCAATTACCTCTATTTACATTTTAAAAAAATCGTTTTAAAACTTTTAGAACTTTTGTGTAGTATTTTCCGAAAACTATCGGCCGTATTTTTCACTCGTTTTAATCGTGTT